>WAAB01015791.1:44625-200931 GCA_013389865.1 Piaya cayana
GGACTCGTCATTTGGCTGTGTTAAACCTCATGCCATTGGACTCTGCCCAGCGGTCCAGTCTGTCCAGATCCCTTTGCAGGGCCTTCCTACCCTCCAGCAGATCGACACTTCCACCCAGCGTAGTGTCATCTGCAAACTTACTAAGGGTGCACTCAATGCCTTCATCCAGGTCATTGATGAAGACATTGAACAGGGCTGTCAAAGACTTCTTGAAAATCCAAATAAAGCTGATGTGTTACCTTTCCCTTCTTGCTTATTCACCTCTTCCAATGACCCTGTGTGATTAGCTGAAACAGGATTTTCCTTCCTAGGAAGCATGCTGGCTCTTTCCCAAAAGCCCACATCTATCCATAGGTTCATAATTGTAAGTCTTACTTTTTATTATGGCCTCTAACATCTTACCAGGGATAGAGATCAAGGTCCCCTGTGTGTAAATTGTAGGATCGCCTCAACAGCCTTTTTTATGGATGAAGGTGACATGGGCAGCAGTCTGCCAGTCAGCAGGCACAGTGGCTGGCTGCAATTACAGTTACACACCTGGCACCTCTGCTCTTTTTGCTCATTTCCTTAAGAACAGAGTGAAAATCATCCAGTCCTGGTAACCTCTTCACAACTCTTTCATACAATAGATGTAATACCTCTGGCACATTTACATAGGTCAGATGAGCTTCACCAGAGTAGAAAAGCTGTAATTATGACTGAAAATTGATCAACATTTAAAATAAAAGTAGGATTGTGCTCCAGGAGAAAGTGGTTTGAAAAAGATAAATTGCTGCCATTTGCTGTCTTTGATAGCTTCTGTGTTACCAGGCTTCTTGGTGAAGAGATGCTGCTGGTCTGTGCAATAGGCATGGCATGCAGCTGTCTTCTTAGAAGGGTTGACCTGTTTAACTATGATTGCAGGCTTTGCACTGACTTCTTTAAATATTTGGTTTTGTCTGGACACAGATTGGAAATCAAAAGAATGGTTGGTCAAATTTCATTGTGGAAAACAGAAAGCTTTAGACATGGCAGAAGCAAATTCCGGCAGGACAAGGGGTAAAACTACTGTTCTCTTAACGACTGAGAAGTTGAAGGCTGGAAATTATGCATGGGCAGGCTGAGGCAGAGGAGCAAGCAGTTGCGTGCCGCTTTCTTTCCTTTGTTAAGGGAGGCTGTGAGTTCTGGAAAGTATGAAATCTGTCCCTGATAGAAACTTTCTCACCAGACACGTATGTGCCTAAAGCATTGCTGTCTGGGACGTGTGTATGTCTTGGAGAGCAGTATTGGTGAACCTGAAGTTAATGTTTTGTCATGATCATGAAATCAGACAGAGGCTCATAGCAATGTAACAGCTGTTCATGTTCTTAGATATTCTTGTGGCAGGTGTTTGGCCATTATATAGAAAAGCACATTGTGATTGGCTGTCCTTGTGTAGTGCCTGGTCTATAAATTCATTTAGCCTACTGTCTTTTTCTGGACGGCTTTTCAGGCAGTATATGCTATACAAGCATCTCAATTGTTCTTCTCCTTTCATTGGTTTAAGTCCTGTACTTACAGGCCATTTAGGATGTCCATGTGCCATCCATGTGTTTAAATCAGCCCACAAAACAAAGCTGTTACTGCTAGTGTGTTAAAGATTAGGTGAAAACTTGCCTTGTAAGCTTGAGAGCTGCCAGGAAAAGAAATGATGTTCAAGCTCTGTTTTGAAATTAGCCATTTAGAGCAATAGAAGTCATGTATGATGACTCCATATTTATGTGTATAAAACCTCAGAGTTGTGTTTCTGACTGAACCTCAAAACCAGACTCCTTGCAATCCACACAGAGATGTTAAGTGTGCTGGAAAGGTTTGGACATCCCTTGACAGTGCTCTGCTCTTTCCCTGGTGAGAGCGCAAGACTCTGTCTTGATTTCTTGCTGACTGTGAGCTGCTGTAGTAAATGCCCTGGCTTGACTCCTCCTCTGACCCCGCTGCTTTGCAGTTCTGGGAGTGGCACAGCCGTTATGTTCAGAACCGTGGCTGATACTTAAGACTAACTGTATCCATGTTACATTACAGCTTCTGGACTTCCTTTTTTTTTTTTTTTTTTTTTTTTTTTTTTTNTGCCAACTGTCAATAATTTACCTTCCTCTTGATTGGGAAATGGCAAAGGATTGTTAACTTAAGACTGTTATCTCCTGCTTGGATATGATAACTGACTAAGTACCAGGTTTAGATGGATTTAACAGCTTGGTGAAATATTGAAGTAAAACTGCTTGAAGGCATGGGGCTTTGCCTAGAAATACGAGTACTGTCAAATTCCTAGAACATTTTAGCTTGGTCTGTGAGGCTGACATTGATGAGAATTTCCATGTCTGCTTCCAACACAAAATGGTGTGTTTGGAAAACTGCATTTCCAATAGTCCCTGTTTTCCATGGTTAAAAATGATGGTCAATGAACAGCAATCATAAGCTCATCCTGTTATTCTACCAAATCTGAGGAAAACTACTGCACAGGCAGCTTAATGCATTGAAACTGCATGCATTTAGGGGGTGATTCTCTGACTAGAGACTGGCCAAAGACTAATATACCTTATTAGAAAAACAGACTGTCTCTCACAAAGCCCAGGCATAGCAGCCCTGTAATTTTCTCCTCTTTTCCCTAACCTAGGAACAGACAAGCACTCTGGGGATTAACCACTTTCAAAGCATGAGTATAGATTGTTCTTTCAGGCTAACTTGAAACCATAATGCTTTTTGAAGTGGGGTTGAAATAAAGTTGGGATGGCCTCTGAGGTCCCTGGGTGTGTACTTCCTTCTAGGCTAGATCTCACTTCTGTGTGGTTTTCAACCTTGGGAGAGATGCCAGTGACTTTACAGGCCACAGGTCACAGTCTACAGATAGGATGTGGAGCTATATTGCTTTTATAGGGTTATTAAAATTTTAGCAAGGCAGCATAGCCGTATGTGAAAAATTGAAGCTAGGTGGAGACCTAGAAGAGTTTGGGTGATACTAGATTGGTATGAATGTGATTAGTTAAGTGCCAAAAAGAGATCATTACGTTTCTAGGGTTCAATTGTGAGCTCTTTTTTTGGCTGCATACTGGAGGGTGGTACATATTTCACTGTTTTCTGCAGTAACTCAAACATGTTTGAGCTGTGGCTCTGAATGTGAACTTTGTAAGACCCTATCCTATCCTGTATGACCTGAAGACAGTGCTACCATAGGAAAGTTGGTTTTTTTTCTGCTAGATATGTCAGCATTACAGGATGGCTTGAATTACTAATTGAAACATGTGGACAGCTGAAACTTAGCTATCCTACTCTGCAGACATTACACACCTGGCTAATGAAGTAGAGTTAAAAGTGGTTTGTAACATTGCTTATCTATATTCATTTCAGAGCAAGTGTGGTTTTTTTAGCACTGCCTCATAGAAGCACTTGTATCACTTGTTTTTGTTTTTCCAGAAGACTTACAGGAAGTTTATAGGTTGCATAATGCTACTCACTGCATTTTTCTGGTGTGCCATGAAACAGCTAGAAGAGTGGATTGAATGCAGATTAAACATAAAATTAAATTGTTCCCTGTGCATAATTATCTGAAATGCATGAAGTAACAAGTTCTCTTCGTAGGGCAGTTGTATCTGAATGAAAAATATCTTTTGTCTCATTCAAGATATAATTGGTAATGTATGATATAATGCCAATGTAAACAGAGCTTGAAATGGAGTTAAGACAAATGGAATAAATTAGACACCTGTTCTAGATTTCTGCAATGTGTTACTCTTAGACTCAACTGTCTTATTTGCTGATAGAAATATGTATTAAAAAATGTATTATTTGAAATACTACATTGCATGTGGCAACTCACAGTTCTCATGTCCTCACAGGAAGCAAAGAATACTTCTACAGCTTCTGCCCCTAATCTCACAAAGAAATAGAAGAATTTGGTTTTGCAAACTTGATCCCAATGGAATAAACGGTTACTTTGCTGTATGTGGATCAAATACGAGCGCTAATCCCCTGCAGGATCAGAGCTTTGCTTAAAGGAAGATGTTATCTTCCGAGATGAGTATCAGTAGTTAATGCCAACAGATAAGCCCTTTGGCTGCAATTCGGTGTTTTTGTAGGACATCAGGAGCAGGCCAGCTACAGAGAAAACAGTACTATGGATTTTAACTACCCAGAGAGTGGAAATATGTTAGTTGCTGGCGTTACCTTTGGCAAACCTCGAGAGGGCAGTAGATGCATAAGGCTTCTGGCTTAATTCTGGCCTCAATTATGCTGGTTACTGGTGTAATCGAGTGACTCTAATTATTCCTCTTTTACATCTGCACAAATGTGGGCTCTATCAGTGTAGAATTGAAGTTAAATTCTCCTTTAATTATTAAACACAGCAGTATTTATTTTCTTTCTCTCTCTTTCTCTGTCTCTTTCTCGCTCTTTTTCTCTCTCTCTTTTTCTCTCTCTCTTTTTCTCTCTTTCTCTCTCTCCCCTTTCCTCCCTTCTTCCCTTTCTCCCATTTTCTTTTTTTAATAAAAATATTTATGACCCTCTAAAGTAAACAACCTGCCATAAGCATTTTTTATGTTTTAAGAAATAATATAGAAAGAAGAGCTACAAAGAACTGATTTAAAATATTTTAATGGTTTAAGATGAAACTGCCATGCATGTGAAGGCTTCTTTTAAAAATGTGAATTTGTAAGATAAAATATGAATATGTAAGATAAAAGAAAGGGAATTCAGTAGAATGATCATCTTTTGACCCTTGTTTTCTAAAAAGAATACAAAATAAGCAGAAACTAAATACACAGGCACTGATTTGCTTGCATCTTTTTTTTTTTTTTTAAAATCTGTAAAAAGAGAAAAGCAGGATGTGACTGACAAAAGGAAATGAGATGTACTCTACCTGTGTGGTTGGACAAAGATTTGCCAAAAATGTTCATCCAACTGGAACAAATGTAAGAAGAAAATTGTCCTGGAGGCATAAAATATCTGGAAGAAAACTTGTTAAATCAGGATTTTTAGTATTGGATGACCATTTCTGATTACTCCAGGTTCATTTACTAATTGGGGGGAAAAATACCCTTGTGGAATATACAAGGAATTATTAGATGGTCACTGGTCATTGTCCTAGGTATTGTACAAATGGGTTAGGCAGCTCGGCAGGATGCTCAGCTGGGAGCTCTGCCATGACATGCAGCAGCTAAAATAGGTAAACCTGAGTGAGGATGTACAAAGTGTCAGGAAAGAGAAGCAAATAATCTTGGAAGGCTGGAGCAGCCACAGATATCTGCAACTGAGGAAAGGTACTTAAGACTTGTAAGCATTGTGGGAGAAGATTTTACAATGCTAAAGTGGCGGCTTTGATATTTGGAGTCACTGAGGTCTCTGTGCCAAATTCATGGTTCTCCCCTTGCCCACATACCAAATAATTTCATTAAAGAAAGCAATCAGATTGGTCGGGGCTGATCTGGTCTTTGTAAATCTGTACTTCTCCTCCTTGCCTCTTGTCCTTCACTTGTTTGGACATGGATCCTAAGGAGTCCTTTCAAGGGACTGAGTTGGATTTGACCACAGAATCACAGAATCACCAGGTTGGAAGAGACCCATCGGATCNCTGCACCCTCCTTTAAGATGACTGTAATATTTAACCTTTTTTTCATGGACCTTCCTGGATCATCATATCACCCAGTTTTTTTCACTATCCTTCCATGGGTTCTGTCTATCCCTGTAGACATGAATACAGACAATGACTCTAAATAGTCCTTAACTCTCCTACTTTAATGTTTCCTCCTTTCTCAAACTTTGCAGGTGTGTATGGAGGTCTGGGAACTCTTTGAAGACTGGGGCAAAAACATCAGTGACTATTTCAGTCTTCACCTAGGTAGTCTGCCACAAGGTTGTGTTCCCCATTCAACAACAGCTTCACATTTCCTTTGAACCTCACTTTGCTGCTAATATGCTCACAGAATGCTTTTCCTTTTATGCCTTATGCCCCTCAGCAACTTGAGCTAAACTAGACTCTGTCTTTCCTGGTACCATCCCTAACTCCCTGAGCAATGCTTCTTTTCTCCTCCTTTGCTGCCTGTCCTTGTTTCTGCTTCTTGTATATTTTCTTTTTTTTTTTTTAGTTCCTTTAAATTAATTTACAGCTTCTTTCTTGCCAATTGGGCCTTCTGCTGAAATTCCTGATTGCATAAATGAGCCCAGCCTTTAATTTTTATTAGTACATCTATCTTTTTATTATTTTTAGACTAAGTTCTGCCATTAGCCAACCTGTAGATCTTATGACCCAATTTTTATGACAATCCTGCCCTTTAGGGACCACTTTAAATCTGAATGATTTCCCTCTGTTTCTTCTTTCAGTAATCTGGAGTTTTACCTTAATGCAATGCAGATGTGGTTAAGGCACTATTCATTTGTAACCCTTGCAAGATGCAAATGTAGCTCTGATCCAGCTGACCTCTCTTTATGCAGATCATTATTATGTCCTCCTACTATTTCTGAGATGGTAATATCATAAACCATGGAATGTGTTTGTTGTGCATGCCTATTGCATTAGGGCACGACTTTTAGAGGACTCAGCTTTCGATAAAACAAGTTTTCTTTTTTAATACAATACTTGAGGTAGACTAGTTGTGACAAGGAAATGTTTGCTCCACAAATCTCAGAGAGCCTGTTGTCAGCTTGGAAGGCTCAGGTCACAAGAACTTCATTTTGATAGGAGCTTTGTATATGTGAGGACCTTAGAGAACTTGTGAAATTCTTCCTATACCAGAGTTGAAGAATTTTTTTTTTTTAGGGTAAGTGGATGGGCGCAAGGAAGCACTGAAATTCAGCATGCTGAGTAGTATGAAGACTCATTCCATACTATTAAGAGTACAGGGGACAGTGGGCTCAGCTGTGGAAAAAAAGATGTTTTGCCTGAAGGAAAAATCAATATGAACAAGGTGATAACGGTAACTTGTAAACACTGAATGAGTTTACCAGTAGGAAGACCATGTTGACTGTTCTGGGGTGACAGGAAATAGATTGCAGAGTTGCTTGTTTGTTTTCTAAGGGATCATTCAAAACAGAGAAAATGATGTAATTAAAAGTAAAAATCAAACCAAGCAACATAAAATTCCCATGGCTGCGGCGCGAGAAGGGTTTGGTTTCACTTCCTGTGAGGTATTGGGTGTAAAGGTTAGACTGCAGAAATTGCTCCAGCAGTTGTCACTCTGAGATTGGATTAGCTGACTTCATGAATGGTGGCTGCAGATATAGAAGCTCAGACTTGACACACAGCATGAAAAATCTGTTAAAGGGAGGGAGCTATGACCAGCCAGCAGAGCTATGGGAACAGGCAGTGAGACAGTTGCTTTGTATAATACCTCATTTCTGTTTATTGTATTGCATTGAGAGCTCAGTTTGAAATTAAGCTCTTTATATGTTGTTCTGTAGTAAAGCTTCATTTGCTAGAGAAAGCAAGCCTTCTGCAAGCTTATGTTGAGTAGAATGAAGGGAAAATTCAAGACAACAAGAATTTTTCTGCATCAGGTAAAGGCAACTTCAGCAACTGACAGCTGGAGATTTAGTGCACCTTTAATTAAAAAAAAAAAGGATTTGAATTAGAAACCCTGTCATATGCTACTGGCCTGCCTGCTAGCTTGAAAGAGCAGTGAAACTGTCTGAGGATTGTTTTCACCAGCATCAGGCTATGGGCACTGCAGCCATCTCATCGTGGTCATGGCTGCTGCATTTGGTCTCTGAGTCTGGGGCTCGATGCTCTCACATCCTTGTGTGCATCCCCCTTCTGAGACACCGACCCTGCAGCTGCTACCTGCTGGCCCTCACTGTGCTTGCTTATGCCCTATTGCCATTCCCTATGCTCCTCCTGAGCCCAGTGCTGCCTGCCCAGTGCTGTGCCTGGTCGTGCACTCACTGCCTGCCTGCCAACCTCACATGAGAGACATGCAGCCTGGATGCTCCACCTTCAGTTACAGGTGGAAGAAGCATTTATTGGGACATCCTGGCAGAAAATTGAGGTGTTTGACCTCAATATTCTCTCAGGAAACATAGGAAATCCTTGTCCTGCAGCATGCTCTATGTTGGATATGCCCGATGCCCACTGGCTCCTGGCCCTGGGCTGCATTGTGGATGCCATAACACAAGAATGCCCTCCCTGTTGGAAGAGTATGGCATTGCCATGCCAAAGGCTAAACACCAGCTCCTCTGCTTACTCTAGAGGGACATCTCCAGATACAGGGGTCCTTGCTGGTAAGGTGATGGTGTGGCCATTTCCTCCTGAGTGACACAGTGAAGGTCAAATGTGTGAGGAAAGGAGGGATGGCTACACTTTTCTGGTGAATTCAGACTCCCCTCAACATACTGACAGGACCCAAGAGAAGGTGTTAAAAATCTCCTGTGATTTTCCAGAAAGGGGGAGAATCGAAAGTGCTTCTGTGAAGCCTGGGTACAGTGCTGCTTGTACGCTGATGGTGCCACTAATTTCCTGAGCATTGGGCAGAACCTGGCCAAGCTCTTTAAAGTGACTTTTTTATTACAGAGCTCTGAATAGACCACTTAACTTCTTGTTTTGTGGAAATAAAAGCAGTGTTGTACATCATTCCTATAACAAAAGAAGGAAGGATGTAATTTGGAAAGAATTTAATAGAATCACAGAACAGTTTGGGTTGGAAGGGACCTTAGGGCCTTGAACACTTCCAGGGGTGGGGTATCCATGGCTTCTCTGGGCAACCTGCGCTAAGGCCTCACCACCCACAAATTAAAAAAAATTCTTACTAATATCTAATCTAAATCTTCCCTCTTTCAGCTTAAAACCATTAACTCTTGTCCTATCACTGCCCTTCTTGATAAAGAGTCCCTCTTTAGCTTTCCTGCAGGTGAAAATTTCTAAAGTACTGATAGTTTAATTTTGTAGTTTTTGTATATCTATGAAATACCTCACAATAAACTGCACAAACCAGTACAGCAGATTTCCATGCAGCATTGCCATTCTTTAAGGGTGGCGCCCTTATTCATTGTGATTACACCCTCAAATGGCATGAGGTGACAGTATATTCAGGCACAATGCTGATTGAAATCAAAATCGTATATTGAGCATATGGCTTTGGGAAAATAACCTGATATGACTTTTCTTTAAATTAAAAAAACCCCAAAGTCATTCAGTGGAGGTCTGGGTTGTCTTTATCTGGGGTTTTCACCAGTCATAAACAACAGGAATTGAGATACTTTTGGAATAAACAGGACAAAATATATTAAAAAACAAATAAAAGCATCTAGGATTACAGAATTCTTGCCTGCCTAGAGCTACTGCTGTAAGCAGGCGACCAGCTGGAAATAGAGACAGTCAAAAGAAGTAGTAGAGGTTAATGATGTTATGTTATTGGTAGAAGAGAGAAGTAACTGAATATCTGCAAGGTCTCATATACAGATGAATCAAGGCAACGGGTAGGTTGCTCCTTGATTGCCTTCCTTCAAACAGTTTAAGTAATTGGGGCCACATGGTCCATGAATTATTTTATCCCTTTGGTTTTCCATGTGTGTGAGCACAAGAGAAGGTGTTGTTGGCTTTGTTGGACAGCACTGTGCAGGCAAATTTTCAGCAGAATTCTGAAAATGTGTGTTGGGCAAAACAGGTACCAGTCTTGGTTTTGTGATCTGACAAGATGTGAAACTCTTTTTTTCCCAGGAAGATCTGGAAAAAAATTATGTGAGTTTGAATTTTTATTTCCTAACAGGCCAAAGTCTGTTATCTTGAGAACTCTGGTTGAACTCTGGCTTGTAGATGCTAAATGTTTTATTAGATTTGCATTGTAGTCTCTGTGCCTTATCTGTGTATTTATTTGTTGTGGTGGAATAGTTCTTTACTGAAATAGTTAAAGAACTATAGGCCTGCAGCATAGGGTTGGTTTGTGGGCTGTGTAGTCACCAGTTGGTGAGATAAATTTTGGGAGATAGTGCTACTGAGTATTCTTAGTTGGAGAATTTTTGAACAGAGTTTCTGATTTAGGCGGCCACATCATTCCTTTAATTAAGCCTGGCTGAATAACCAAGGATACCACATTGTCATTGTGGAATCTGTTATTACTCTAAAGACCCAGTTTTTGCTTTAGTAAGGAGTAAAAGCTAGCTTCAAAAGTGGTGTCCTTGCACTGATTTTCTTTTTTAAGTGAAATTGATTTTTTGTCTTGGTTCAGGTTGTAGAATGTTGTACTTTCACACTTGGAATAACTGCTCAAAGGATGGATTTTTTGCTTTCTTCTGTTTTCTTTAGTTTTACTAGTATGAGGTCAAACTGTCTAGATCTCTAAAATGTGTGTGACATATCTATTAAATCAGTTCCTTTCCTAATGTGTAGGATTTTAAATGCTTAAATAAGAGAGCACTAGAGTTTACAATGTTGTCCTCTGTGTTGCATCAGTCTACTGTTTTTTTTCAGTAATACATGTGCTAAAAGCTATCAGAAACCTTTGTTAAATACATTGCTATTATGAAATTGTTATTTTATGTAATAAAAACCATTGCAGAAGGAAATAAAAATCCTTAAATTTGATTAGGACAAAAGCTGATTATATAAAGGTTTAATTTAGATTTCATTTTTCCCAGCAGGTTGTGCAAAATGGCAGTAGCCCAGTCATTTTTATAATGCAGTAATTCTGTACTTGGACAGAAAAGCCATGAATTTAGGTAAAGATAAATAAAATCATGAAAGGGTAGAGGTATTAGGAAGAACTGTAACTGTATTTTGAGTAGGTTTTACTGCTTTCTGCATAGCTGAATGCTCACAGGAACAACTTTTTGCAAGAAGCCAGGTGCTAGATTGTTTGCACCATCACAATTTCCACCGAAGGAATCCTTTTGAGTTAAATGAGGTTACAAGACAGTAAGATTAGCACCTGGACTGGGAAAATAGACACCTAAAATAGCAGATTTGGTGCTGTTATGACTCAGTGCTTTTATATTTGCTGTTCTGTTTTCACTTGCAAATACTTTTTATTTATAGTGCTTTGGGATTTTCTCTCTTAGTCACTAGATGACACTACAAAGACAAAGATGAGACTCCTGAGCTGTCTCACTGATTCAGCCCACAGCTGAAAGGAGTAGTGAAATGACAGCTTCCAGTTATGATT
Organism: Piaya cayana; assembly: GCA_013389865.1. NCBI lineage: Eukaryota > Metazoa > Chordata > Aves > Cuculiformes > Coccyzidae > Piaya > Piaya cayana. Next base: position 55,725 of record WAAB01015791.1, read on the forward strand.
TGGGTGGGCAGTGAACAGAAAATAAAGAAAATGTAAACATCTGAAGATGTTATAAACACCAATTAACATGTTTCAACTTAATTCTGACTGCAGGAATTGTTTTCCTTCTTTTACTGACAGTGATACTGAGAGGTTGACAGGCTTAAAAATGAGTCCATGTCAAATCATGGAATTGCCAGACATGGTGTCCTCATGTCCTGAATGTTAAAATGTGGCAACTTGAGAGAAATCCCTTCTGTATGCTCCTGTGAGGCAGTTGAAAGGTTGCAATCAATCCAATTCAAAAGATTGGTGTGGAAAGTCATTCCCCCCTATAGCATCAAAAGTTCAGTGCCTCAGCTTAACTCTGTGTCACTACCGATTCTCTGGCTATGTTTAAAGAGAACTAATCATGAATACATTTCTGCAGATATGTTGTTTCTTGGGAATATGACTCTTAATAACCTTTATTTTCAGGTTAGTACACAGTTACAATTTCATCTTTAATAAAGGTAAGGGAAGGCAAATATTTCAAAATCTTTCTTCAGACCATTGAATATCTGCCACTAAACCCTTCAGTTTGCTAACTTCTCAAGGACATGTTGGGTTCTTTTTCAGTCAGTGGAAGGTGAGGAGGATGCTACCTTCAATGAGGCCTTTAGTCTTCAGTAATGTAAAGACGCACAAGATAGGAGCTTCTATTAATGACTGCAATCCACATACTGTAATATTCTGAGGTGAGCAGTCTCATGGCATAATTGGATAAAAATATATAAAAATATGGCAATATTGGATAAAAAATAAAAAAATATATTCTGCAATTTAATTATTTTCTTNTTTTTAAAAAAGACTACCTCATTTATAAACATAAGGTAGTTATATAATTCTGCAATTTAATTATTTTCTTTGTATCTTATTAGTTATTATATAGGCAAGTTTTATGAACCATCTTGAATGTGTGTTCCATCCCTCTCCTCTGTTAGCAATGATTTGTGCCTAATCTATGCACAGAATATTGACTAAACTGAAAGAATCTGTCATAGAAGGTTTTCCAATAAGTCATAAAATAAAAAATTGTGAAAGCTACTATAAATGAAATTTAAAAGCAAGTTTATAGCTATACATCTAGATTGACTTTCATAGTATTTTCTAAATAATTGTAAATGAATTATGTGAATACAAATATAATGTTCTCACTATCATAATTTTCAGTTGGTATGTTTTTAACAGACTTTTTTCTAGAGTATTAAAAACAAGATTGTAAAACAGACAGTGGTACATACCTTTTGATGATGTGAGGACTTAATTATAGTATTAATAATCTGATGATCTTTGTACCACAAGAAAAGAATTAGCTCAAAGCAATGACTTGCTTATATGAACTAGCTAAAAGGGGTTTGTAATGTATGTGCATAAAGAAAGGCTTTGTAATGCTTTCTGGAAAAAGATAGCCTTGATAACAATTGTGATGCTAGAAACAGTAAAGAAACAGGCAGTGGCGTGAAGGGTAAAATATTGTGTCTACTGACTCAAGCAGGAGTTGTAGTGACCCCTAATCTTCTTTCATTATCCAGGGATTGGAAAGTGAAGTGGATTTGGACTTTCTTGAGTAGCTGGCCACTTCAGGAATATGAGATCTAACTGTAGTGGTTTCTCCCTACACCTTTGGACAATGACTCTAAGGAATATAGCAGGTACTCGTGGTATTAAGAATATACTTTCAACTGGTGCAGTAAGCAGTATTGCTGTAAGTCTGTTCTGACCATCTCTGGCAGCTCAGGAGCATTTAGTGTCTTTAAAAATCTGTTTTAGACTCCCAGAGAGCAGCTTATTAATTACTAAGGGTAAGAGACAGCAGCTCTTTCATCTTCTATCCATTTAAAATGCACAGAGGGACCTTTAGCAAATAGCAAAGTGTGCTAAGAAGCTTCAAGAAACCACCTTGTGTGGAGGAGCTGGGAAGGAGAAGCAACCTGTCAAATAGAGAGAGCATTGAATAATAATAGTGACAGTGATAAATAGCAGGTTTCTCTGGGCTTTTTTTGGAAACATACTAAGACATTTGGGAGGCTGATGTTTTGTCAATATCCAAGCACAGCTTACTTGAGGTAAAAAGCTACTGGTACATCAAGTAGTGTGTGAAGTGAGGAAGCTTGAAGATACAAACACAGTAGATGTAGGCTCTATTTGCTGTTTTCAAATAGTTGTTCCATTGTTTGTTCTTGTAGATGCTATTACTGCTGTTTGCCAAGTGATATATTGCCAGCTTCTCATACATTAAAAAAAAATATATAGTGTAACTGCCTTTTCATACTGATGCAATCTTATGTTGAATTTAAGCATTTCATGTATCAGTAAAGAACATAGCTGGCAAAATGGAAGTGCATACTCAGTCTTTAGCTTTGTGATTGTTGCAATGTGCAGCATAGCTGTGCTTGAAACATTACAATTACAGCTTGAAACATTACAGTTACAGCTGAGTAATTACAGCTGACCAACTTTATGCTGAACTCTACCCCACTATGGATGTTGGTGTAATGCTGTGTAGCACCACAGAAGGTCTCTTGCAAAACTGCAGCTCAGATTACCATGAAATTGGATCTCTCATACTAATCTGCTCCAACATATCAAGCCCTGTCATTTTGTTTCTTTTGCCACTAAGAATGTCAGTAGTCTATCAAACAAAGCAGAGCCAGTGCAGAATTGTGTTGCTGCTGTTGCCTAAAAGGTGCTTCATTACAGTTTTTATCTTTACAGTTAGTGTAACAACAAAGTCTGACCCCTGATTGTAGCTATGTATCATAACCTATCAAATAGCTAATGACAAGTACAGTCACGGCTGTGGTTGAGGAATGGCCTTTTGAAGCTCTGAACTTTTGAAGCTGGAGAGAACTAAGCAGCAAATACTCCTTTCTTTATTAAAATTGGGATGTATTTTAATTTATCCCCGAGTTCTGAGTTGAAGCTTACTTAAGAGCCTGTAAAAGAATACTGTAGTTCTGCCAGGACTATTTGGTTTTTCCATTTGGTAAAACTGGCATTTATCATATGAAGAGAGGGTTTTGGTGAATCAGAGAAACTGGTAAACTGAGAGAGCTGGTAAGAAATTCAGTCAAGTGTAAATCTGTGCACTGCCAGGGTATATGTGGTAGTTGTCCCCAGTGCAGCACTGACAGAGGCATGAAAGATTCTCTGGACACAGAAACTCCTCATGCTTCTGCTTCTTTTCTCATGTCAACATATGGCCTGCAGTTAGCATTGGTGCACTTTTCCAGTCTTCTTGTATGCAGAGCAAACCTCCCAGAGAACAGGCTGAAAAGTCACGTCAGGCCTCTAATGTTCCAACTTCAAGTCTGGACTTTGGTGGCTAGGGAAATTCTAGTCCCTCCTGCACTCTTTCCCTTTTCTGTTTCAATTTTTTGGGAGTTGTTATCCTAGCTGAAGTCTTCTTCAGGCAAGATATAAACAGCCCTTGCCCCTCAAATTGTCAGTTATATTGACTTTTCTAACACCCAGTGTGGATGTTTCCTCTCACAGTATCTCTGTGGCACAACTTATTAATTATTGAATTCCATAGTACCTTATGATCTACGCATTTGACCGTATTATAAAATCCACCCAAAGATGAGAAAGTGAGCTGAGGAAAGCTTAGAGCTCTAATTGATTAGGGAAGGGATTATCTCCCTTCTTTAAGAGAAAACAAACAAATGATGTTTGCTTTATTAAAAAAGGTGTTGGTGTGATGCTGATATCCTCCGCAAAGGCAGTCTGCTTTCTTGTCCTACAAACTCATGAACACATGCAGGGCACAGTTCCTGCTTCTCTGTCTTCAAGTGATGAGTCTTGATCCTATTATGTAGACTGTGCTTTGAAAAAGACCTTCTGCTCCCACCATGAATCAAATCTAGCTTCAGTAATAAATGGACCTACAAATATTTCTTAAAATTGACCACCTGTAGTGTAAAGATTGTCTGTGAAGCATTCCTCTGTTTCAGTCCCTCTCATTCTGCATAGATATAAAGGAATCTGAGTACGGATCTGGCTCCCTATAGGTAGTGATCAAAAAAGGGCATGTTTTTCTTTCCAGAAAGTTTTGACTGTATTAACCACTTTATCCTGTTATTCAGTTAATCATAATCTGATTTTTTTTTGTTGTTTTTAATTGTGAAGCTATTTAGTTCTCTTTATGTTTTCAGGGCTATGTGGTATGTTCTGGTCAAAATGATAGATGATTTCTTAGTGGTTGCTTTTTTTGTAATTTATTTAAATCCTCTGTTTCATATTTTATCATGAGTTCTTACAATAGAACTTCCAAACAGATCAGTTTACATCACCATAGAAGTAAATATTGGATCTGCATTAAGCATGTGGTAAGTAAAGCACAGGCATACCTAAACAGCCTCTGCTGAAAACAAGATCACTGCAGCTTCATTACAACCCTTACATGAACTTAGGTGGGTTTGTGTGTCACTCTGTGTGCTCCTGATTGCAGCACATCTCTCATTTTATATCTGCTAGTAAAGTATCAGTGAGTGTCTGGAAAAGGGTACAGTTTTTTTTTCCAAGTAATATTATTTCAAGTTATGTTGGAAACTTTCAATAGTTTAACTATACTGTCCTTGACATTTCCTTCATTTACAAGGCCACTCTTCTGCCTGTACAGACTCTCAAATCTTGGGTGCTTCACCAGGAGAGGTGTCAGGAAGAAGCTCCAATTCCTTCTCTGCCTTAAGCACAAAGTAGTGTGGAGGCATCTGGATAATAATGCAAGCTGATTCCCCAACTTATAAATGACATTGTAAGTTCAATTAACTTTACTGGAGACAGGCTTTAACAGGGATGTTATTTAATGTCCTTATATTAACTGGAAGAGCTCTGAAATAGAAACTTCATCTAGGCATCTTTTTCTAGAGATGAACTACAAGTTGCAGCACATTAATATACTGTTAGGAATAGTTTCCTTTTGAACATGCTTTTCAAACACATAAGCGAATCCAGTCTAGATGCCTACTTATTATTCTTTGAGTTTTTCTTTAGCCTGGGAGCACACAGAATCACAGCCACATGGAAAACAACTAATGCTTTAAAACGTTTATTTTTTTTTTCCCCATGAGATACTTTGCTGGCAAACTGTGATTCTTGTAGAATACTTTTTGCACTGGACATGTGTGACATCTTCAAAATTCTCCTAGAACCCAAAAATATCATGACATACCTGTATAGGCATTTATGTTAAAGGAAAAATACTATAGTTCCAAATAACTCAGTAGTCCTTGAGTGCTTTTTTTGTATGGTAGTAGAAGTATAAGGCCTTGAACAGAAAATAGATTAAAAAAAAATGCTGGCTTCTGGAATGCACCAAGATAAAACCATTTTTTTTTCTTTTAAAAATCTTTATTAGAAATTATGGACTTGGTAGATGTGAAACATTTTTTCAAATATATGGGGTTCAAGTTACCCCTAAAAGTAACAGATTTTTCTCTTCAAATATCTTCTGATCTTTAGCACACTAATTTAATCTTTCCAGATGAACTTTTGAGAATGTGGATGAGAGTCCATATTTGGGTTTCTACAGTATGGGGAAGGATCCTGGAGTGTCATTCTATAGTACTAGTTAAAATAATCCTAAAATTACTTTAACTTCTGCAGGGATTCAGCCTGGGCTCTCAATTTCACTGCTTGTCAGAGATAATGTGAGGTAAAATGTGTGTTATCATTCATATCAACAAATCCTTCAGAACCACTCCATGTTGCTGCCATGCTCTTGAAGACTTGTTCTTGACCTACTATGCAAGAGTTCCACTAATGCTGACAAAATGAAGAGCTCTAATTACTGTGTTCATACATAGCCAGCCCACTTTTCTTAAGCTCACCAGTCTCTTTTTCCAATACAGGTTTAGCTGGTTTGCTATTTAACATTCTTATTACTGCTCAGTAACCACAGGGGGCACTCAGTGACATGATATATGAATAGATCTCCATGCATGACTTCCAAATCTTACACCATCATTCTGGTTATGACTGAATATAGGTTATGACTGAATATAAGTTCTGAAACTGCTTATAATACTAACGCTAACTGATTCATAACAACAGTTCTGTCAAATGAGCTGTTATGTGAAGTTTTCAGTCTAAAGCTTTAGTGAGTGAAGCAGACTTGATTATTAGCTAATCCTATGATAAACTACAACAAAGATAGGAAGTATTCATGACAGAATAAAATTTTCATGTAAATGCAGTATTATGAGACCTCCATTATAAAAGTGGATCTAGATCTAGGACAACCTTGTTGCAATAAATAACAGTAAATTATTTCTGCCCTTATAATTCATAGAATCATAGAATCATTCTTTCAGCCTTCAGCCAAGTTCCTATAAAAGTTATTGTTTTCCTTTCAATTGGCTTATATAGGACAGATTTCTGACCATCTTGGTAGCCTGAACTGATGCTCTCACATGAGGAATATGGGAAAATCTCTTTGTTCTAAGTGTTGGCAGTGAAACAACATTACCAGACAAGATATCTCTTCTATAGTAGTTGCCCATGTGCAAGTTCCCACAGGAAAAAGACAGCAATCTTCCCTGTGTGCTGATCAGACTGAGATCAAATATATTAGGTCTTAAGTATACTATATTGACCAAACTGATTTAATAATGTTTTTTTCACTCTTTTCCCTCTTCCTATCAACTCTTCTTTGTATTCTTAGAAATGGGAGCATGCCTGCAGTCACAAAGTACACAGAGTCAGATGTTAATGAAGTATGCTGTTGAATGGAAGCTAGTACTTTTGACTGGGAGCTCATTACAATGATTGGGAGATGGCTTAGTAACAGGCTCAGTGCTAGAGAAGTTATTTTGTCAAGTAGATTGGTGTTGTAAGTGATGGTCTATCTCTGTTAATTAATTTACAAATGATGTATGTTATAATGAATTGCATTCTGGTAATAGGTAGGATTTTAATTCTGCAATTAATTTCCTGTTGGCTAGCACAATAGTATGTTTTGTCTGGCACTGGCTAAGAACATATTCACAAAGAATTAAATAGAAACTCTATTTTTATTCGTGAAAGTGTTTTGTTGTGCTTATAAATATTCTATTGACTTTATGTTAACAAATTGATTTCAGATATTATGGAGTGATGCATCATGTTAAATAATAGAAAAGATACATTGCTTTTCTGTCAGTTTTCAATGAATACATACCTGAAGTATTATGCAGTTTTCTAAAGAACAAATCTTGCAGCTATGATATCCTTGATGTAACCGGTATGTGTGTTTTTTAGTGGTTGACTGCTCTTTAGGAGGTTTCTGGACAGATCTCTGTGGACTGATTCAGAAGCTGGAGGACTTCCAGATAATGAGGTCAGTCTTGGCACATCCAGCACCTTCAACTTATTTGTAGATGCTGTGTTGTTAACCTTGGCTTTTAGAATTAGTGAGTTCTCATCCATCTCATCGAAGTAGGCCAGTTGGTCCTGCTTATCTGCATGACTGGTTTCTCCCTTGGTGACCCACTCTTGCCATTCCAGTACTTCCTGTTCAGAAGGAAAATGACTTTTTTATTCTTACCCTCTCTTCTTCTATTAGATTAGCCCTCTCAAGATCGTTGACATATGGTTACAGTAAATATGTTTACAAAACAATAAAGATAACCACAGTTTTCGTTGTGAGTTGGGATCAGGCACTTGAAACACATCTCTACCCCTGAGTATTTGTTTACCACTGTGCAGCTTCACTTAAGACCAGAAAACCAGGCAGCACTAATTACATGCGTGTCTGTTTTGCCATTTTGAGATAGAAAGCAGAATTCTATGTTTATTTTGCTCACATAACTATAGAAAGTGTAAATGGTTTATTTCTAGCATAGTAATCTCCAGGACAGTTACTGATTCTGTTTCCTGTCAGGATTGGAAATGTTTGCACTATGCTATGCAAAGTGACATTAATATTTTTGGGAGCAGTGTGTTGTGAAGGGGAAGTAGAAAGAGTGGAAATAATCTCTGTGTACAGGTTTAACTTCAAAATAGCTTTTAAGGCAGCTGGCACAAGAACTGACAAGCCTCTTTAACTGGATTGAAGGAAAGGAAGATGGAAATATTTAATTCTTCTGTCTATTCATATAAAGCTTCTGAAGCTACATTAGTATTCTTTAATTTTAGCAATTTTTTATCTACTTTTTAGCATAATGTCTCTTTAAGAGTGATTTTTCAAGATAGCTGGAAAGTGATGATGCAATATTTATGTTTGGATTTTTTAGGGGGTAGAGGAAGTGCCAGTATGAGACTTCATAGCAGAAGAATCTTGAATGGTTGGAGATATCCTCTACTAGAAAGGTCACACCAGGCAAAAAAGTAAGCAGAAGGACAGCGGGGAAGAGTGGTTAAACTCTGAGACCCCCCCAGGGGAAAAGTAATAGGAAAGAGAATTGATGAAGAAATGTGGATTGTGTTATGTTTGATAAAATACTTCTCCCATCCTGATACAAATAATGTTGGAGTGGTAAAGCAATATGATGAGCATTGTAAGGCTTACTTGTTGAATGGGTGTATGTTCTGCCTGCTGGCTAGCAAGTTTTTAATAAAATCTAAATATGTACTCCCTTATTGCTGAGTTACTACATTCCTTGACAGCAGAAAGGACAATTTGATAAAATTGCTTCAGCAAACTATTCAAGAATGTGCTGAGGTTCATGGCTTCATAGTGGCATGTTCTTTTGCTCAGAAGCTCTTCTCATTATTTATTATTATCTGCTTATGTCATTACCAGGATTCATGACTTCTGGTTTAGAGTACTCTGTTGATCTGCATTATAGGTTTTCCCATAGATTAGTAAGAAATAGAATGTTAAAAGTTGTAGCCTCCCAGATAAGGCATCCAATCTATCCTCCATCACCTCCATGGGGTAGCTGGGAATTTCTAAATTAATTATAAGGAGAAGCAGTAAAGGAGTTTGACTTCATTGGCACTTTTGCTGAAATATCTATGTTTCTCTTGAAATGATCTATTTAATTGAACCACTTACTTCAGGTAGAGGCAATGTAGTTCTTTAATGACAAAAAAGTTCCACAGTTAATCTAGGAAGTGTAGCTTATGTCCTGATGTTCCTTTCTAATGCCCCACTTACTCCCTTGGAGTGATAAGCTTTGTGCTTTGTCACCCATGCAAAGTCTTGTGCTTTGGTGCATTACAGGAGACTGGACCTGTTTAAAAGGTTTGACCCATAGAAGTGACTGAGAATATGAAATAACAGAAAGACAAGTCTTACGAGATGTTATGAACCCCATATAAGACTTTTTGAGTGACCTCCTATTTGTAGTGATTATCTCTTAATCAGACACTCCTGCCTTAATTCCTTGAGGCTTTCTGCATTGGAGTCAGACTGCTGAGCAAAACAAGGCAATTGATGAAACTTACTCATCCAAGCCTTTTTGATCAGAGCAATTATGGCAGAATTCTTCATGGAAAGGGAGGAGACAAATGAATGGAAAGTTAATTCCTAAGGGCTGCCCAGGCCATTGAAAAACCTTAGCATTGAGTTAGAAGCAAAAAGCCCACCCAAACTTCCTTCCCTATCACCAGCAGAACAGCAATTTTATTGTAATTAAATGATTTTGCTCTGTGCAGTGTCAACAGATAAGAAAGCCAGACACTGATGTTGCAGCTCATGCCAGATTGAATCGCAATTTAACATTTAAATGGGCTAGTCTGTCTATAAATCTATTAGTGGCTATTTCTGATTCTCCTCCGAGAAAAGCAGGGAAAAGTGATCTATAAATCATGATGTTATAAATGTCTTCTGTTTTCCTGGTTGATTTCAGGGAGAGAAAAGGTGTATTTGTTTCTTAATTCCCCTTCACTTATGCTTAAAACCAGCTTTAGTTTTATCTTTGTTAAATAGAAATGACCTTCCCATTAGTAACCAGGCTGATAATATTGTGTAAGCATTTGGCAATGAGTGCACACTGTGCAGACTATGTCAGAAGTGGGTAGGTCTATTCTTTCAAAACACCAGTAGAAATACAATTGCACTTTTGTGTGGGACTGTGGAAGAGCAGGTGTGTAGGTTTACCTGCTCTGCCTATTGCAGCATTGAAGAGTCTGTGCTCTGTGGGTGGATTTCCTGGGGCACTAGGCAGGACTGGCCTTTGCCTCCTTTACCTGCTGCCCTGCACACTTCCCAGTAAAGTGGGTTGTATTATGTTTCCTGTGCATCTATATTCCTCTCTTTCTAGCATTTAGTAGCACATTAGTCCTTCTGCCTTTTACAGTGATCAGCATTAAGAACAGGTATTATTACTGCATAGTGTTATAAAACTGCTTAATTTAGAAAATGGAGCTGTGTACTAGGCAGAACCAACGGAAACAAACCTTTGAGTGCAGTTGTGAAAAATGGAATAAAATCAATATTAATTTATTTAAATTTACTCAGTGGCACAGCAATGCCAAGCTGTGGCAGGTTTAGTCAGATTTACTCACTCCACCTTTTCTAGCACCATTCCTACTTCCACTGTGACCAGTCAGACGTAACTGTCTGGAGTCAAGAAACGTTACATCAATAGCTGGTGCTGACGCATGGAATCAAGACTCCATAACTTATAAAGTTATAAAGTAGGTAAGTTTATTCAGTGCTGAGACACATGGGAGAATCATTTCTCCAAAACAACGTGCGTGCCTATTGTGGCAACTTGTCTTGGCTTTATACAGTAAAAAGTTACGTATTCTCAAAACCGCCTATACATATTCATAATCTTTCCCCGTTTCTTATTATAAGGAGTTCAAGAAGAGACCTCTTCCTGTTTTCTGTCTGTGAAAGATTTTCCCAGGGATGGGGGCAGTTGTCTTAACTTCCTTCTGCATCCGTGCTCTCAGGAATCCAGTTGTCCTTATCAATGGTGTTTCTGCTCTTATCGCAGGTACAGATGACTTGTCCTGTTTATCAGACATCTTTTAACAACAGGCCCCCTTCCTACATAAGACGTATAGAAATATGTTGTTTTAGCTAAACAGTTGTCATCCTATGTATTCTTTAAGTGTGAGCAGCTTCTATTCTGTTATCCTTCAAGCGTTGGTTGCTTTGGTTAAATTATTACTATTCTGTTTACCCTCAAGCTGCTAAACAATGGTTATCCTGTTAGTACTTCCTTTAGCTGCAAATCAGTGCTAGGTGTGGGGGAGCTAGCCAGAGATTTCTTTTTTCGAAGATAACATTGAAGAGGTTTTCAGCTACATATACGTTCCACAAACTTACTTTCCTTTGTTTTTCAGACCTTATTAATGTTTTTGAAGACAGGCAGATGTTTTTCTTTTCTATGAGTGAGTTTTGGTTTTTATCCCCTATTTGGTTTAGGATACAAATTTTTCAGGTACTGGTGGAAGGAAAAAGGAAACTACTTCTCTTTAAAACCCTTATTAAAAGAGGGATAGTCTGTAAACTTTTCATAAAATTTCCATGCTGATATTTCAGTGTACTGCCTAGACAGTGGCTGTGCCTAATCTCAGTAGAAGCATTCGACTGGAGCATTTTCTTGGATGTAATAGATCCTTTTGCTTTGTCAGTGTTGTTTCTTGTTTTGTAGGTGGTGAATCTGTTTTCTTATAGGCAGATTTCTTACATGTACTGAGACTGTGTCTTAAGGCTTTGAGTAAATGAATTCAGTTTGTTATGTGTAGTTTTGGAAGTGCTTCAACAGCTAAAACCTCAATCTATGGAGAAAATGACAAAAAAAATGTACCTCTTTGTTCCTTTAAGGGTTGAATAGCTGATTTTATGACAATAGTAAAGGCAATTGCTCTTATCATTGTGCAACTGGAACAGTTCTTGCGAGACCCAACAAAGTTCATGATATAGATGAAACAGGAGGAAGTACAAGCAACGACAGAATGTGCAGGCTGTCATCCTCCGAGTATGTTGAAGGTGTAGATGAAAACTGATGTGAGGAGTAAGGGTAGCATCTCTGAAAGATGGGTGAATCCTACTGACTTGCTTGCCTTTCTGTTGCAAGGCTGAAGAAATCTAAGCCTCTGCCTGCTCCAGGTGAAATTGTGAGAATCGGTTGATGGGTTTTGCTGCAGCTGGTTTGTTTTTTGATATGGATCTGTCTTGCATCGGGAGATGTTGTGTGAACAATCTTCAGACATAATTGTATAATCTAACTGAATATTCTTTGAGAATTTACACCATTATTTGTCTAAAACTAGTATGCAAATCCTAGCCATCTTAAGGAAGTGATTGTAACAGGAATTTAGCTTGTTTTAACGAGGCAGACTTGAACTCATCAAGAGGAGACAATGAGGAAGAAGATAAGATAAAGAGCATCAGAGACACAAAGGAACTGCAACAGAGGGTGATCTCAAAATCTGTATGAATACACATGTTCAACCTGTATAAAACATCTCCGACCGGTCTTTGCGGTATGCCTTTTTAGAAAGGCATCCAATTCAGCGCTGAATTGTAAAACAAAAACATTATTATCTTTGCTTCAGAGACTTTGTCCTTTTTCATATTTTAGCAGTGAAAGAGTGTTTCTCTCAAAATGGAGCCAGGAGCAGTCCGAAGGAACTCAGGTCAAGTCGCAGGGTGTAGAGGTATTTGGATGATTTAGTACTTGCTGTAAATCTCTTGCAAGCCCCATGTAGAGTCTCTGTGGCACTAAAACATAATCTGGGACAGAAATGCCTATGAAATGACACGTCTTTGTAGCATGAAAACCTGGGACTTGGCATGAGGATGTACAGGTATGCTTTAGGGTGCTAAGCCATCTGGGATAGCCTTTCAGGATAGGAGGAAGTCAAATCTAGTGTGATGGGTGGCAGCATTCAATGAGCAGCCCAAGCACTGTGGCTGGGTGGAGTTGGGAAAGCCTTAGCCCTGGTGCTCAAGTTTATAAAAGATTATAACGACTCTGTTGTGTTATACTAATGAGGAAGCTGGCTGTTGGAGGCAGGAAATGTACCCTGGCAACACGGTTGTGTGGTTGGGCTGTGACCAATGAATGCTTGTTACTAGGGCAGAATCGACCAATTAATGTTTGGTGAGCTTGGGGTATAAAGATAGCCAGTTAACCCGAAATAAAGCAGCTTAATTCATACCATATTCATCGTTATGTGTTGTCCAATTTCTTCCATTGCTACACTAGTGCAGCCTGTCCACATTGCCTGCTAGGAATGGATCCTGGCACAGATATGGTGGTTCTATGTTGCAATGCACAGTTCTATCTGTGCATTGTACAGGGGACCAGTAGTTCCAGTATGCCAGATCTGTGCCAGGGTAACAGCAAAATAATAGGGGCAAGCTGCAGTTCCTTACAAGAGTTTGTCTTATGGACTTGTCTTCTTTAGGACTCCGTTACTCTGCTGCTGAAACAGACCCACAGAACATCTTCTGCAAGGTCAGGTTGTTAGAAATCATCTACAGCTCCTGAAGCTTTTTTCTGTTCAATGAAACAGCAAGCAGCTGTACAACAGCACAGAAGAAATGCTGTGGTCTTGTTGGAAAAATAGACCTGTGTTGAGTAACATAGTCTTTGACTGGCTTTTGCTATATATTTCCTTATAGAAACAAACACTTGCCATAAATATCAAGTGATGAGAACAGGGAAGATTTGTTCATGCTGTCAGTATAAGAGTTGATTTCTCATGGGTGTGATTTGGCTTTTGCGTTGTGGAAACTCAGTCACAGATACCGCAAATTATCTTGCACACTTTACAGCAGAAATGTTACTTTGACTCTTACTGCACATCTTTTCTAGGGCTTTTATGAAATTACAGTATTTTTCTTTTAAATTACTCCCCACAGTTTTTTTAAATCAGTGTTGCTTGTTGCTTGACTTGTTGTTTGATTGGTTTTTACGGAATTTCTAGACACAGTCGCAGCTTGAAAACACAGCCTCATATTGTAAACAAAAGTGCAATGAAGCAGAAGCTACTCAGTGAGGCATTGTGAGGGTTCCAGCTTACAACAGATGTTAAAAAACCTTATTAGTACAAGAACGTTTAATAAGCTGATGAGTTCCTAGTAGCTCTCATATGACTTTCTGGGGAACAAGTGAGTAGTGGTTTTGCTACCAATATTTTCTAGGTAGAAATTCAAGTAGGTAACAAACATGATTTATCTGTTACATAAGGCAGCAGCATTGTAAGAACAGGGTGGAAAGACATCTGTTCTCTAGCCTGAGTCCCCAGAAGTTGACTTCTTATGTGCCCTTACAATTGCACTTTATCCCACTCAGCTTTCCTATCTTTTTCTTTCATTTAGCTCAGTTAGTTGTGGTTGTGGTTTTATATTTTAAGAACACGCCTTAAATTCATCGCATAATCCATAGCAAAAGCATCTGTTGCTCAGGGACCTGTGAAAAATTTGAAAATCCTGCTGAATGAGTAATAAAGTGTGAAGCTGAGGAATCATTAGTTCTCCAGTTTAGTTTCCCTATGACTTTTGGTTTTGAGTGCCTATCTCTTACATTTTTTTTAACTTGAGGTGGAAATAGTTGTTTAAAAAATAAACCAAAACTTGTATAGATATGAAAAAATGAACAGAGCCTGATGACCTCTAACTATGAGATTACATAATTTCAAGGTAGTACAATGAGGTCCATGTTGAAAAATATGGATTAATCTACAGAAGTATACAATAAATGAAATTGCACATAATTGGGGAACTGAAAGCAACAGAACTTCTGGAATAGTATCATATCTATGCTAGTATTTGTTATTTTTTACCTCCGAATTTTTCTTTCATGGTTTTGTTGCTTCTGTGACTCTGTAAAGATTAGTAAATGCATGACTTGGGCTCCTCCATTCTCATGGCACAATGACTAATCTGTCAAATAGCTGCAATATGACAAGTAATGTACTTCTGATTTTCTTTCAGAGACGAACTAGTTTGCGAGGTTGAACAACTACAGGATATACCAGTTAAAATTCTCTTCTTAGATGTCCCTGAAACTGATTTACATTTTCTTCCAAAATATTAATAACTAAAGGTCTGGGAGGAGAACTGGATTTATAACATTTTGTCATTGAAACAGGATATTTTGGCCTGATATTTCTTTGAAATGATATCTTCAAAATCCATTCAGATTGCATATGTACTATTTTCTCTTAAATAGAATGTGGCTTAAGGAAAATAAATCTGCTTATATTTTTTGTGGTGGGGGGAGGAGGAAGAGTGCTTACCAACAACCTCATCTCAAATAGCCTGAGGATTAGTCTATTGTCATATGTTTTCCCTGAACTTGAGGCCATACATTGAAAACATTTGATCTTATGTGTTCGCAGGACCCTGTGGTCAGAGAGAAGAGGACTAAGGAGTCCTGGGTGACATTGGTAAATGTCAAGGAGCTCTACTTTAACAACTGGCAAATATCTGACTTGCAGTTCAATGAATAAAACATACTCTATTACTCTAGAGCTGACACATGAAAATTTATATCCGTTTTGCTAATGGTTGCAATAATGCAGGAAACTGTAAATGCTTTTCAAGCAACTTCAATGTATTTTGCTAATAGAAACTTCTACACAGATCTTTAATTGCTTACGACAACAAGAAACTTGGTGAAATCTAACACAGAGTTTACATTTTTAAAAAGAAGTTGCATTGTGGCTCTAGAATGGTCTTTTTACCTGATCTTACAAAATGTTTTTATGATGTTTTCAGAGACTTAGTGTGTCAACAAAAGGTCCATGCTACTACTGAAATTTAAGTAGTATTATTATATTTCTAGCTTTCCGATGCTGATGGACTAATATGATGAAATCATGATTTTGTTACTGGAGTAACTGACAGAAAACACAACCAAATTTGTTTTTCTTCCCATACTTGCACTGTTTCATGCCAACTCTAAAGAGCTTTGTTATCCTCACTTGTAAATCTAATGTAGAAGTTTGAAATAATTGTTGAGGCTTTTTTTTGTTTGTTTGTGGCAGAAAATGTTGAGGTCAGCATGTGCAAATGCTGCTGTTTTTTGCCTAACATGGTGTGGAAAACCTATTTTTCATTAAACAGAAGCAAGTTCCAATTTCCAAATTATATATACTGTGGTTCAGCTGTGGTATGGCCAGACCACTCAGAAAGTAGGACTATACAGGTGGAGACACCTTGTCATAGAGGTGTAAGTGTGAGTAAGAATCAGATAGAATAACAAAGGAAAGGAAAGAATTTCAAATGCACCCACAGAATACAGACCCTTTGAGAAAAATTTTGGGTTTCGATCTTGAAGATTAGATATTGAATAATGGAAAAAAGCTAAAGGTGTGAGAAAAGAATTTCTGTTTACTTTTGATTCCTTCTGCACTCTGAAGAAACAGAACTTTCTATGTTCCTTGTAGATAAAGATACAATACATTATGAATGTCTTGTCTGAAGTAAAATCACCCCATGAATCTCTGTGGTTTTGGTCAGCTACTTGGATCAGATGAGTTACAATAACTGTGGATATTTGCTCAGAAAAACTCCTTTGCTTGAAGCTGTACTACTATTTCAATGTCTCCTCTTGTTTTTCTAGAAGGCATAAACAGAAACCATTAGTGACTGCTACCAGGTCTGTCACTTTATTCTCTGAATATGAAAATGAAATGAGCAGTGATACTGTGACAAATATAAACAAATAGTCCCTCAAATTTAAGTAAACTACATCATGAAATATTGATGTAAATGCATTATTTCAGAGGAAAATATGAACAGGGGGACAAATTTTCAGCTATGTTAGAAGAAAAAATGGATTAGGACAAAGGAGGACCTACTGCCATCAGCAGAAAATATAATCAGGAATCTGTTTTGTGGTGAGTTTCTTATATAAAATAGGAATAAGCAGTTACTACCTGGAGAAGAATTAAAAAGAATAAATCAAAGAAAAAAGTGGGTTTATGACATAGTGAAAGAGGCATTTACGTGAAGGAGGCCCTAGGATGACAGAGGAAGAATATATCATAGAATCACCAGGTTGGAATAGACCCTCCGGATCATGAGGTCAATGCTTCTTTAGGTTTTTATTTAATATATTTAGTTTTCTTGCTTACCATGTATTTAATACAAAGTGGTAAGTAAGAAAAGTAGTTGTAAAACTGCTGCTACTAGCTGTGTCACATTGTCATTCTCCCTTTCAAATCTGAACCAGGGAAATTTAGACTGGATGTTTGTAATGGTTTGGATTCGACCCCTCTGCCGAATGCTCAAACCTCACAGCCTGCAGCCCCTTTCTCCCTCCCACCCCTCCAGTCTCACAAGGGAAAGGGAGAAGCTAAAAAAAGGGACTGAAATGCCAAAATGAGCAGACCAAAGCTGTACTAAAATATAGACATATATTTACACTTATATACAACTAGAATACCATGTACACAGGAGAAGGGACCCTGAAAACCCTCCCCCTACCCCAAAGGGAAAAAGGGAGAGAAAATAGAAACCCAAAACAGATATACACAATAGAAACCCAGGAGTAAGCAATAAAAAACTAACAAGAGAGAATCTTACTACTGTCCTCAAGATAACAGAACTGCACTGAGTGACTGCAGGCACTCTCTGCTTCTCAAGGCCTCACTGGACCTCACTCCTCCACACGAGCAGAGCCGATAGCAGAGAATCCTGCTCCCAGGGCCACAGGAAAGGGAAGAGAGAAAGAGGCGTCTCTCCCTTCTTATTTATACCCTGGTTTATGTAGAAAATTGCATGGAATACTGGGAGGTCGAGTACTTTCTCAGTTACAACTTGGTTTCTAAAATCAAAACCATGACAATGTTAGGAAATATTACTTAAACAAAAGGGTGATCAAGCATTGGAATAAGCTGCCTGTGGAAGTGGTTGAGTCACCATCCCTGGAAGCATTTAAAAGATGTTAGATGTGGTGTGTTAGGCACATAGTTTAGTGGTACAGTTGGCAGTGTTAGGTGGTTCTATGATTCTATTCTATTATTCTGTGAAAATTCTTGGTTGAGAAAGCAAGTCATGCTCAGTAAAGCTGCAAGTGTCCAAAGCATCCTACTTGAGACAGACAGTGGTCATGGTTGAAGCCCCTCTGCCAGTAAGGGCTCTATCTCCTGCATTTTTCATGTGCTGTTTCATTCTTGAAGAAGCTTGTGCGCATACCATTTTAGGCTTCTGGGATACTTCGTCGTCTTTACTCCTTTGCAAAAAGTTTGCCTGCATAATGTCAGCAAGAAGAAGGACTGTACTATTGCATTCTAGCAACTTGCAGGAGACACTAGCAACTGGAAGGAGAGTGGAATTCTAAGACTTTTTTCAGTGACATAAAGAATGGGCCATAGTTGTTTACGAAGACTGCAAGTCATTGAAATTACCGAGATTGGACACACAGCTGCAGAATTTATCCTTTTGGTGTAAATATTGCAATATGGGGCATGAAGATTGTAAATAAACAATAAAATTAGCAAGCAGAAAAGATATGAACATTCTTGGTGTCAGCGACTCCAAGCCAAGAACATGTGTTTTGCAAAAATATGTAAACTCCTTTTCTCAGCCTCCAAATAGTAAAATGATCTTGGATTTGTCCAGTAATTGTTTAAATGTATTGAAAATATCAATGACTATGTAAGGTCTATGGTGGGATCTTAGTGCCAGGGAGAAAATGGAAATGAAAACAATAAAAAACCCAGTGCTACACTAAATAAGATGAAATTTGTTTTGGAAATATTCATAGGCTGAAGAAAAATGTTAGATGATAAAAGGTATTGTAAGCTATTAAAAGGGGAAAAATTGTATAAGCTATTGTACTGTGAATCTTGGATATAGATTATTCTTATCCCTGACCTACTAGATCATCTTGAAGTGTTATAATCCAGTGATGCTTACACCAGCTTAATAGGTCGCCTTTCATTGCCATAATAGCAAATGAAGAGAAGATGCTGACAAATTCATGAAGATGTTTCTCCCTTTATGTCTGCTCCTTCCTCCTCTTTGTGGCTCTGGCCTGTATATTCTGCCTATGCAAGTATGACTATAGTGAAAATGATGACTTGTGAAAGCAAACTCTTAAAAATATATTTGTTAGCAAAAGTGGAGAAAGTAAGGGGCAGTACAGAAACTTCATTTTCTTCTGAGTTCCCGTTCAAGGGGACATGGTGGTTGCCCCTTTATTTGCTCTGTTTGGGCATGAATATTCTGCAGAGTGGGTAGGGTGCATTTTGGTCATGTGCTTCTGGGGGAAGCCATGGGGCAAGGAAAGAGGATGAAATGTTGTAGACAAAAGCATTCTTGACAGGTCGCAGAAAAAGCTCCTTGTCCCAGGTGAAATCAGAGGCCCTCATAAGTAATACAGAGAAACTCAATATATTCTCTTCTATCCAGAAGAGTCACTGGAAGAACTCTGACACAATTCCCTGAACTCCTCTAAATTTCCTCTGCCACCCAATGTCATGTTGTTTCCTGGTTGGTAGTTCTGGGTTGAAATGTCTGTTAACTGTCTTCACTGTTTTCAATCTCTGTAGAACTCAAAAACATCTACGTGCGTTTTATTCACTTAATACAACTTAATTTACTGATTCTGCAGATTGAACTGTACAATTTTCTTAAAGATAGTATGTTTGTGAAAGTGAATTATATTGTTTACCTGTTCATTCAGTTTGTAAAATGGAGTGGAGAGGCAGGTGTATTTTTAGATCAGTCATCCAGTAAAACTGAACTTGTGAATAGCCTTTTTATGTAATATAAGAAAAGAAGTAATTGGATTGAATAAATAAATCTGCAGAGAATAGCTGAACCAAGCTGTCATTTACAGATATTTAAAGCTTAAAAAGCATCAAAGAAGTTAATCTAGTTTAAAGAAAACAAAATAACACATTCATAGGTCCCATCAGGACATCATGGCTTTCAGTCTTCAGACATCACAAGTTTTTTTAGCATTTCTGATGTGTTGGGATGTTTGAAATATCATTTCCAGGCTTTCTGTGTTTAGACAATATGTCTAAAGACAGACTGTAATTGCTTTAGCATTCCATTTAATACAGATTAACTTCAGCTTAGCTGTATTTTTAGATTGGACACTAATTACTATCTGAGTCATATTTTACTGTCGCAGCATCTATAAAACCTTAGATACTATAAAATATTAAGCAAATGCTATCTTAAATGCTGTTTCATGCCCTAGCTCTCACAGATGCAGAGGCTACAGCTGGCTACTGTCAAATACACAGCAATGGCTTATTGGCATCAACACCATGTGGGAGGATATACCACCCAGTGTCTGCCTTTCAAAGATGCAACTTTCTGCTGTTCTGTTGCTAGGTGGAGCATAATTGCATTTTTGGTAGAGTCCTTTGCATATTAATTCAGTGCACTCTTCATTATGCTTACAACCTTTCTACAGAGGAGATGGATGGTGATTTGCGTCCTGAATATTACCACTCATCTACAGTTCAGACAGTTTAGTTTAGGTCTTATATGTTGTAGTGCTTAAGTTTAGTAACTGGAGGCAGGGAAAGTCTTGGTCTTCCAGTGCTTCAGTTCTCTGTTGACTCTCACAGCTGAGATGGGCAAGATGGAAAAAGCATGAACGGTTTTTGCAGAAGACATAGTCTCACATGAGAAGGAATATGTTGTATTTTACACTTCTAGAAACCAAGACAGGTGTCAAGGTAGAGCAGACAATGTAAGTAACACTCACGTCTGTTAGTGCCTTATTTGGAAGATTCTGACCTGCCTGAGCCCTCTCTACAATCTGTCCAAACTCTAATATGTAAATGAAAACTCTTCTACGTGCTATGAAATATTGCCTCTCAACAAATAGTTTTTCACAATATAAAATGCATTGTTTATTTGAACAGTTGTAGTAAATGTTATAAATTGGTCCAGGCAGAAAGCCTCAAATCCTGACATTTATTATCTGTTAGAAAACCTGGTTTGGCACCATCTTGAAAGCAGTGGTATTATTTGCATTTTAAAATGTCTGCCTGTCTAGTGAGTAAAAGCCAATTGTGATACTGCAGCCAAAATTCCTCTCACAATGTTTTCATCGCCTTCCCTGTCCCCCCTGCCAAACCTGACCAAAACCCAGAAGTCATACTTTACTGTGCCTGTGTGATTTTTTTTTTATTGAAAGAAAGATTTTGTTCATAGTCATGGTTTACTTTGCACTTGGTCTCAATTATCATAACAGCTTTTTGATTTAAGTTACATGTTCTGATCACTTATTTTACTTCTCTGGATACAATAAAATGTCATTGTTCTGTTCCACAGTAGGTAGCTGATAAGTCTTTCAATAGCTTTTAACAACAAATCTTCACATATTGCAGAAGTTTCTGTTGGAAAAAAAATCAATTATTACATGTCTACACCCTTCTTCTGAGATCAATAACTTTTTCTGGGTACTTTTTCATTCATACTACTGCCATGATTTGCAATTCAGATAACAAAAGCATACCTGCTGCAAGTGAAAGCAAATATTAACACTAGTGTGGTAGTTTTCCTTTAAAATTGCAAACAGATACTCAAGCTCCCTTTTGTCTGTGACCTTTTCCATAGCCTTAAATAGAATCCAACTCTTCCACTGAGTAATCCACATGAAGAAATAATGAGGCAAACATGAAAAAGTTAATATAATAAGGAAAAAGACTTTTTATCATAGCAATTGACAGTGGTATTGTATCATATGAGTTAGAAGTTTCTTGAATATTTGTTTATTTAAATGGATTTATTGTTGTGTGCTTACACATGGTGCACTTGGTACTAGTCAGTAATGTGTAACCCGAGGAGAATAGCATTAATGACATAAATGAAAAAATGAATTGTATATCACTAGCTATCCTGTAATCTTTTTTCTTCCCCCAAAAGATAGCTATATATTGGAAAAATTGCAAGACTAAATCTAATGTAACTTACACAATATCCTTCAACACTTGTTGGACTGAGGTTTCGTCCTCCCCACCACCCCTCCCCAGAAATATAATTATTGTGATTCTTTCATGATCTTAGTCCATTACAAGGGCATTTCTTCCTATCTGGGCAGCACAAAAATAAATCCTTCAAAGGCAGAAGGGAGAGTGAAACTAGTGGAGAAACAGCAAATGTAAGAATAAAATGGTTTGCTAAGAGAATGTGTAGAAAATGGTCTCTTTTCTGTATGTGGGAAAATATACTCCTATACATATCCACAAACCCATGCTTGGATAGATTCTTGGATACATAGAATCCTCTGTACTTGCAGATGGATCTTTCTCAGAGCCCAAACCACTGTTCTTTCCTTGTGACATTTTTTGGAGGCCTATTTTCAGAGTTCGATTGGGGGGGTTCCTGCCTTCTTGCATAGAATGGATCAATTTTCACTTTTCTTACCAAAGTTGATTGTGTCTGCATTCACAGGACTTCCTGCTGATGAGCAAAGGGATGTAACATCTGTGAATTGTGGTTGAGTGAGGCTGTACCCAGGTATGATGTATTTTGATGAAGGCTTCAATCTAAGCATAATGACTATTGCTATCTTTAACATGAGAATGTCTTTTGTCTGAGTACTTTGAAAAGTCAACAAAGCAACAATATTTTTAGATTTATTTTTGTGTGTTTTAAAAAAAAGAAATCACACAGTTTGTTCAAAAGAGAAGTGAGCTAATTACTTAATCTGAATGGATTTTTAAAAATTCCTTGAAAGGTTATACATATTGGGAATTGTTTCTTTAAGTGCCCTGGCAGGGCAGAGTTGGGAAAGTCACAAAAGTGGTGAATGACTTTGTTGTGTTATGTTAATGAAGTGGCTTGAGTCTGGGGGCAGTAGTTTGCAATCTAGCAACAATGTTATGTGAGATGGGGGTTGCCAAAAAAGGCTTGTTGCAAGGGCAGAAGTGACCAATCAATGTTTACCTGATGTTTTGGCCTGCTTGTCCTATATAAACAACGTGTGGACTCTGAATAAAAGAACTTCATCTGAAATCATATTGATTTGTTCATGAAGTTTGTTGGCCCCCATTATGTTATATACATGTCCAGATCTTGCAATTAAATCTGAACTTCTTTTATCCCTTTCCACTTTCTTATAGTAAAGTGAGACATTATACTTTCCATATGGTCAAAATACATATCCTAAACTGGAAAAAAAAGATAATTAAAATTATTTATTCAGTTACATTGTCATTATTCTGTGCTTTTTAATTTATGTATTTAGCTAGACACACTATTCTCCTTATGTACCACAAGACTTTTAGACTTAACACATTTACTTATTGTCTAAATGCTATCTTTCACCTTTCGTTGATTATATTGACTTGTTTTCCTTTTAGCTTGACTACTTCTAGTTCTGTGCTGTAGAGTTTATTTATTGTGCTTTCCCATCTTTCTCTTCTGCAAGAAGTGATCTTGAAAATTTTTCAGTGTAATGGGTGATTTTAACAGTATATTTTTCATTTTAATCTAGGTTAAGTAGTGCAATACCTAGGAAAATTTTAAAGCTGAAGGTTTTAGCATCACAAAGAGAGCAATCTAGTTTTTATGAGACTGAGAACATCTGTTTATGTAAATGCAGGGAGTTCTTAACCTTTCATTCAAAAGGCATTCTGGAAAAAAGTAATCAAAGAAAATTCTCTATATCTTTACCATATTCAATGCATCTGAATATCCTACCCTATATGCGCTTATTCTGGCCCCCATTAACATCTCTAGCAATTTTGCAGTGGGAGTGAATTTCCAGCTGTGCATGATAAGTGGCACTGCACCATGAACAAGTTATTAACTCAAGGCTTCCCAGTAGGATTATGAAAACAGCCGGGACAGAAGTTCCAAGGCAACTAGCAGTGATACACAATGAACCAGAAAATAAACAATTTTAATTTTTTTTGTGTAAATCTGAAGCAGGATTTTTCATTTCTGTTAGCAATCAGCAATTTCAAAAAAAATCCTCAGAAGCATGAGTACAATAGATATTTTGTCTTTTTAATGTTCATAGGACTTTTTGGTTGCAATCTAATATCTGTTAGGAGAGGTACAAAATGTGAGATATGCAGGTCTTATTTTGCATCAGGCTTCCTGATGTGCATGACACAGGATAGCATATTTTCTATTAACTTCACTTTTGGAACATACATATACTGAGATATTTAGAAAAACTGTGTCTGCAAACGGGCACTCAGAAAATGGGAAGAATGCTTTCACTTCAGTAGCTTAAAGTTTGGCTGGGTTATCTCTGACAGAGCCAGAGACAGACACTTTAGAAGCTGAATTATTTTAACCATAGAACCAATTTATCTCTCTGTGAGCACACTTTCAATATTCTGTGTGCGTTTTTTGGTTTCTGCTTTAAGAAAAAAACAAAAAGAGAGAGAGAAGAGGAGGCTGAGAGGGGACCTCATTGCTCTCTACAACTACCTGAAAGGAGGTTGTAGAGAGGAGGGAGCTGGCCTCTTCTCCCAAGTGACAGGGGACAGGATGAGGGGGAATGGCCTCAAGCTCTGCCAGGGGAGATTTAGGCTAGACATTAGGAGGAAGTTTTTCACACAAAGGGTCATTGGGCATTGGAACAGGCTGCCCAGGGAGGTGGTTGATTCACCTTCCCTGGANACTATGAAACAAGTGAGTGAGCTGTAAGGATAGTTCCAATTAGATGCAAATACTTTTAAAGGAGTCCAAAGAATTGCTTGCATGAAAAGCCATTAGCAGAGCTTAGTTCTGAATTCTGGTGATCTAAGTCTCAGAATAGCTCTTAAACCACAAATTCTTTCTGTACCTATTATTAGAATGGAAAGTTGCATTCTGGGATGGATAGATCATACTTAAGTATGATCCTGTGGGTCTCTTCCAGCCTGGTGATTCTATGAATTTCCATAGACAACAGTAACAGACTTATTGTGATTCACCATTTGTAGTAAGCTCAGATTTAAAAGGGGCTATGTGTGGATGTAGGTGGTGATGAACTTCTGTTTTATTGACAATATGAATCCTATTCTTTGAGTTCTGTTTATTTGACTTTATGGTCTTAGTGTTTTGTTGACATTCTGGTCTTGTGTTTTTCTAGATGACGAACAATTGAAAGGAAATCTATCATGCATTACCTTACTGGAGACTTGAAGTTACATCTAGATTCCTGCACACGTGTCTAGAGCCAAAAACTTGCTTAAATAGCTCTTACTCTTCACGTAAGTGTGGAGGCTTTCAAGGTGCATTGTTTTTTATGGAGATGAGACACATATTGGAAGACAAATCTGTAGAGTTACAAAATGCACAGGAACTATCTCTGATATAGAAAACAGCTGAATAAAATTGTTGGGCTTGGGTCAGTGAGAGTGTAGATAAGCAAACACAGTACCTCTGTTTCACCTTCTCTCCATATTTTTCTCAATCCCACTTCTCTTGTTTGTATCATTCATAGTTCTTAATTTAATCCAGATCTAATCAAACTGGTCGTATGACTCTGTACCCTTACTACAATCTGGCTACCAGCCATAAGAAAGCTTATTTTCTTTTGTCTTTCATAGTACATGCCACAGTAACTCCTATTAGTTGGACTACAAGCTGCAGAAAAATTACAATTCTCTCATTTCTGAGGGTCTTGCTTCCTTCAAAAAAATGACACTTTGTTCTGTGAAGATGGCACATGCTGATGCACAGGGGTTGTATATTTGGCAGATTCATATGGCAAAATGTATATCTGTAAATGAGAGCAACATCTGGAGACATTTCTTTCTTCAAGGCAAGGCAATGGCTAATCTTTTCTTCATGAAAAGGGTGGAAAGCATTTAAGTTAAACAGGGCAATACATTTTCTCTACTAGTTCCTCCTCAAGATGAAGGAATGGTTTTCATTGAAAATTTCCATATGCTATTCCAAGGTGCACACATGGTACAGGATATTTTAGTCAACACACTCAGAGCTCAAGAAACTTATCAGCACTGAAGACAGGACCTTCAGTTGGAAACCCTGAGGCAAGATTTTCTAGAAGCTACCTTCTCTGTAATACCCAGGGAGAAAAAAACATACCAGAATAGAAATGTGTGCTGTCAGTTAAGGTGTTTAGTATCTCATGAATTGCAAATCTGAGAGGAATATTCCGAGTAAAATGTGGTTATTTGATTCCTGCCTGTGAAAATTGTATTATTAACGAACCGCTTCAGGGCTTTCTGAGACGCTTGTAGCTGTTTTGATATGTTCTGGGTGGATATTATTGACTGGTACAAATTATCCTTTCAGTTATCTTTCTCTTTGCTGTGAAGCAGAAATGTAATGTTAATGTACCACAGAAGAAAACTTTCTTTCCAGGTCTGTTTTAGGATTTTCAGTTGTGAGTTGAACAGATACTCCAAATAACATTATATGCAAGTGATTCCTAGAAAGGTCAGTGACAGAGCACGATGTAATAGGGTTAGGTAGAAGTAAACAAACAGTTCTTAAAAATGTAAAATTAAGAGGAAACTGTGCTCCTATGAACATTGTTGCTATTATACAGCTGTTACTATCAAAATTGCTGTACTGTGAATATGCTCCCCCCTTACCAGCAATGGTTCAAGTATGTACTCAGGCAGAGCGATAGAGATAATTTAATCTTGATTATTGTGTCTCTCATTATGATTGGTAATGGAAATGCAAAGGGAATGACTGGTCTGCATTTCAGGAGGGGAGAAAAAAGAGAAAATGTAGAAAAATATCAGCAACTAGGGGAATATTTTTGGAGGAAACTAACAGAAGAGGCACTTAAGTAGGGTTCAAAGAAAAAAAGAAAGGAAGCACAGCAGGAGGTTTGGGTAAATTGAAGTGTTTGGGTACACTTTTGAGGGAATGTCTAGGATTAATAAAGCACACAGTACTTGGAAGATATCCAGATACTTGCAAAAGAAGGCTCCAGCCATTTATTCCTGTCTTTCACTGCCTATCTTTTACCTAGCTCTTAATCTGTGAAAGAACTTTCTCTTTTGTCCTATGGTATCTTTAGATTGTTTAAGACCCTTAAGCAAAGAAACTGACAAAGAGAAAGGAAAAAGAAGAAATAAAAATACATGTTTAAAAATCAGAGGAGAATACAAGTAGAGTCTAGGAAAGATCAGTTCATGGGCATAATAGTTTCATTGTGCTCGTATATAATCCCTGGAGCTCAATAGTGATGTGGCAGAATTTACCAATGACACAACATTTTCAAAGCAGTCAGATGAAAGGTGACTGTCAAAAGTCTCAGGTTTTGTGTTATCGTTACTTTCTGTCTGTGGATTAGGAGTTTTCAGATATCTGCTACTGTCCTGGAAAGATCTTGGCATTGTTAGCATCAGTGTGACAATAAACACACAACTCTCCGGGAAGAGTTATATGTTGGTGCTTTATTAGGTGGGGTGCCCAGGGATCAGGGGACAGCAGTTCCCAAATCTGATCCCCCATGATTTTACGATGCGACTGTTATTTATCCTCACGAGGTTTCACAATCTAATGTATATTCAACAGGCTACATCATTGCCTAATGCATATGTATGCTTCAATGACTTCATTGGTGAATTACGACATCAGCCTCCTATCCCTACTTAATTAACTCTGGTTAGCTAGACCTCATTCTTATCTCAATACTTGAGTGATATATGGTCTCCTGCTTCTAACAAAGTGTTGTTAGTTCTTATCTTGTTAGCATTCCCAAGTAACTAACACCTCTTTCTAAAAAATATAGGTTTTAAGATTTCTTGTAACTTTAAAACTATCGCATACATTTAAATCATTTCTTTTCTTGATTTGCAACTAATTCAAACTACTGCAGATAATGAAGTTTTTTTTTGTTTGTTTGTTTGTGGTTTTTTTTGGTTCTCGCTCCAACAGCATCACTGTTCTTTGTACTATGAAGAGTCATTTCAGGGCTTCATGACAAAATAATGACAGTATTATTATTTTATGTAGGGAATAGCAGGAAAGAAGCAAAGAGAAAATCTCAGATAAGCTTTATACCATTCTCTAAAACTTCGTCTCATCCATCACATAGACCAAATCCCCTCTTCTCATGAGAAATGTTTAAACAAGATACAGGTCTTCAGTACGGAAGAGAGAGGAGATGGACACAGGAATAGGATATAAAATTCTGAATGAAGATGTTATGAGCAAAAATCATCCACTGCTGAGTAAAAGGACTGTCCAGCAGCAGGTTCACATGAACAAGAGCAAAGTAGAATTTTTGCATATGATATCTCAGCAAGATTTTCTGCAGGGCCCAGAAATGAAGAGGGACAAGAGAAATTGTGTGAATTAACATTAGTGAGACTTCTCAAATTCTATTAAATGCAATGCTACAATCTCTGGGTTGGGAACCAAGATTCATTCAACTTGCTGGGAGATAATCATCAGAGGTGGCTTTTGGTGAATCCATTAATCTCCATATAATGAACTGAGATGAAATAAAATGAAGGAATATTGAAAAACCTCACTGTCCTAGTTCATAGATATAGTGATAAAAAGGCATTCTGTTTTTCTATATATTTCTACCACACAAGCCATTGAATCTTCCAGGTTAAGGTGAACAGAGTGGGAGGATGTTGTAACCAGGTAATGTATTTTCTAATGATCTGCATTCTAGTGTTCTTTAGCTTAGAAAGAATCAGCAGAAATATCTTAGAAAATATGCAAAGCATCTCTGTGTGTACCTTACCGTGTGCATCAATCAACTGCTTGTCTTGAGCTCTGTGCTAGGAAGCTTGTACTTTTTGTGCTTACAAACCTAAATTTGTATCATGTCCCTATTTGTTGAGCCCGGATCTATGGGGAAACTTACATTTCAGGAAAATGTGTGGATAGGAGAGAAAAAACTTGGAACTATTATGCCAATACCTGCAGTGCAAATGAGCTGGGCAGGACACATCCATCTGGTCGCTCTCCTTTCTTTAACAGAATGGATGAGGAAACACCTCCTGCAAGAGCAAAGAGTGCCCAAACTACTGATTGACCCTGATTGCTCTTTTTATAGGTCCAGGCTGTTGGGAAGGGGGTGGAAATTGGGCTTTGGGATCAGGAGGGAAGAAAGAATAGCTACCTACTCTCTAATACTTCTGACAGGTTTAACTGGCTGGGGTTTTGCATCACGTTTTAGGAATATATACTTCTGCTTGTCATTAAATCAAGGAATAGCTGCTACTAAGTCTGAACAATGTCGCTTATTTGCTTGGTTCCCCTGAATCCTGGACGCAGCCAGATACTGTACAGCTGAGGTCAGACCATCTTGATATGACAGAACAAGAGGAAGACACAGAAGCATCAAATTAATTTCCTGAATGTGGAAAAAGGATACATTCTCACGTATAGAACACACAATAAAAAAACTAGGTTACTCACATGGCGAGTGGTCTGCTGGGCCGAAGACTGACTGGGGACAATAGGGAGGGTGGGGTATGGGGTGTAAGAAAGCAAACTGCATAAAGGGTAGCAAGAGGAAGGGACAGGCATGAAACAGGTAAATACAATTCACCTGGTGGAACTAGTGTGGCTGGGTCTGAAAAGTGATTTTTTTTTGCCTTCTCAGTAGCAGATCATCTCTGCATGTGCTTCCTACAGCTGAAGTAAAGCAGCCTATTGCCCCAGTCTCAGGCATCTGCTGAGCGGCTATGAATTCAGGGTATGAACAATGACTTTGCACATTTCCATGCAGGGAGCTCCTTTCTGACTTTTTCCTTGTAATCTGTGTATTTCTGCACAGACACTGAGATTCATTTATGGAGAGAGAGTTTTGGTGTTTCCAAAAATAGGACAATGTGTTTTTTCATAAAGCTAATCTGTTTTTCCTTGATGGTTCTATGCATGTGCTCTTGGTTAGGGCTGTAAAAACAAGTAAGCGCCTACAAGAACACGCTTAGGATTTCTTTTCTTTAGTGAAATTTGCAGTGCAAAGTAGAACTAGCCTCTTAAAAAAAGGTATCTGGTAATAAAAGCTCTTGTCAAGCTGAAAAAGGAAGGAAATTAGAAGCAATAAAATTCTTCACTAGCTTTCACAGAGGAGAAAGGGACCTGAAAACTAATCAATGAAAACATGTAACACTTCCTAAGAGTTTTGTTTTCCCTCATCAAAAGCCAAACTGTGGTTCATCTAATGTATGAAGATCTTCAGTCTCTCATTTTCTTGCTTGTATGCTGTATATCATCTAACACATCCAAGAGAAACAGTCTGATGGCACATTAGGTTGTGTGAAGCAGTTTCTCTTTTGTCAACACATGTAGTACCTCATGGTGACCTTCACGTGCTATCTCTAGCCCTGTTTCTGCTTTCTCATCTGTGGTTAATTGAACAACTTGAATTAAATACCTGACTTTGTGGACTGCTGAAAGAGGACAGCAGGTCTGTTGTAACCTTTTAAATAGTTGTGGAGGTCTTTGTTTCCTTTCTCTCCTATTTCCAGTCTGCTGAGGTAGGTAGAAATCTCTCTGCTCCTTTGTCTGTGATGAGCCCTGTGTTTCGTGCTATCAATTAACTTTGCTTTATGCTGGCCTGTGGCCTTCTTCCTGCAGAGCTTTCTGGCAGTCAGACAGGTTTTGCTGCAGCCTTGTCAGTGGCATTTTTATTCCTCTTACCTACAGGGCATTTCAGACAAGTTCAAGGGAGAAATGTCAGCCAAGAGATGAATACTGAGCTGGTTAGAGAAACTATGGGAACTTGAGTGAATATGAAGCCTCTTTGGAGCAAAAAATGTCATTAGCTTTGTATTAAGAGGAGTAGAGGTTGTCATTTTTTGTGTGTGTATGCTACAGAAAACTGATGATGACAGTCTCTGTTGAAAACCAGCTCAGATTTGGCCTGGAGCATATGTGAACATACTGTCTCTCAGCAATTAAATCAGTGCTCATATGTTCTTTTTATGACAAGCAAATTTGTAAATATTGATAGACTATTATGAAACAGTTTCAGGGAAGAAAGACAGGCTGGCATAAGTCTATTGCCATTTCACTGGCAGAAATAATTAAACATTAATTTTAATGTAAATTATTCATAGTTATATCTTCTTCAGGATTGCTTGTGGCAGTATTTAAACTTTTAAAATGTTTGATGTCTCCTGCTTAATTTGATATAAGATTCACATATTACTGTAAAAAAATGAGTAATTAATTTTGCTTATATGATGTCTCTGAAACTGTAAGTTTGAAACTAAGTTAACTTGTGTTATAGCAATACTCGTACTATTACACGTGAACTACACAGCACCCTAGCTAAACTTAGAAAAAGAATCCATTATAAAGATCTGATTATCTTCAATGATATTTAAATTATGTGACTTAAATTAAAAAAATATTTAAAATAAGTGACTTAATATTGATGCCAGAGGTACAAAATAAGTTGAAGTTTAATAAAACCTTGGCAACTGAGCATATTATTACCCTCAAGCATGGTTGCTTAACCATGCAAAACTGGTACAAAAAACCCTCCAGACTGGAATGCTGATGTGCAGTAATTCTGACCCAGGTTAATATATTTGTCTGAGTACAGTGCAAGGTAGTGAGACAGTGAACACATTGCTGGTAGTAACTTGGAAATTAAGCATAATGACTTAATAACATTTGCTTTCTGACTGCCTTCGAACATTTCATGTGATAAAGGAAGTGAAATTTCCTTCTTTTGATTCTACAGATTTGAAAAATGAAACAGGGCTAACATGAGCTGTATGACAAGCACTGGAAAAGAGAAAACAAGTCCTGTAATCCCAAAGAAGCAATATCATCCAAGATAGTTGAAGAACTATTCCATTTATGGAGATAAATGGTAATAGTATTAGTAATTCATTATAATTAAAGATACATTTTTCCTTTCTTTCCAAATAGTTCACAGTTCTTTTGCTACTCCCACATCATCCTGTCCCAGCTCTGTCCTGAACTGTTTGGTACCCTGACAATTTACTCTCAAATAATACCTTACTTTATTCCTATCCTCCATCCTGTATCTTTTTCTCCTTCTGGACCACACAACCTGATACCTTCCTCTGGGACCAGTTTAGAGACTTCGCAGCTCTGGTTCTTGCAACATTTGTTCTCCTTAAAGACCAAGCTAATCAAAACTCATAATAAATCATAAAAGACTTAGAATATTCAGAGAATACACGAAAATTAGTCACACTCAACTATGTCTCTTTTTTGTGGAACCTGCTTATCTACTGTTTAGCTATTCTTTGGGCTTAGATCTCTGGGTGCCCTCGTCATGTGTGCTTTCCTACTCAGGATAGAAATCTTGGTCACTTGATTCTCCTCTGTGATATCTTGGAGTCTTGCACTGCCACAAGTACTGTGGCATTTTCTGCTCAATTATGTTTGAATTGACAGGTGCTATGTAGAGTCTACTAAAAGTTTTGAGGCATCAGTTATGCTTTCAGAAGTAGATCTTATAAATATTTCAAAACTTCTTGATCTTCCAGTATTATTATTAGCATCTACACCCTTAGGGACTACTCCAGAGGAATTTTTTTTACAATTTAACTGCAGTTCCTTAACCATCTTCCTGCTCCAAATTGACAAAAACCTTTTTTAGAAGAAAGTTCTTCATTGATTTCCTTAGCTATTGAGTCATACTAAATAGCAGTTAGTAGCCATTTTAAACTAACACATCAGAAAGACTATAGCTCTTTGATAATTTCCAGCCATCAGTTTTCCTAGGAATAGTCTCATTCATGTCCAAATGAGTGTGTCCTATATTTCTGCGATCTTTGATATGCTGAGACACAGTAAATCACAAGGGTTGAACTAAGCATATTAAATATGGTACCAAATATAAAAAGAAATGAAGCTGTTCTATAAATACAACTCAATGGGAGGAAAACCCCTCCCCAGTATCCCCTTCATCCATATGTTTTGTAGGAACTGTGATAGATAATAAAATATTTAAGAACATAGCATACGTTGCAGTCTTTAAAATATTTTAATGTGTTATCTGTTTTCTCTCTCTTTTCAGAAGTTCCACCTGTTAACTGACACTTGGCCCATTATCAGACTTCTTTGTATTTTGTTCTAACCTGTCAATTGGAAGCTTGGTACTTAAGCAGATCTTACAAGCTCTAATGCCATTTTTCTTTTAATGGGTGAAATCAAAGGCAATTATCCCCGTTATTTCTGTGGATTTGGATTCCAAAGGATGGTGAAGTGCATTCAAATGTTATCCTGAGTGAAATGATGATTATGATAATAATAATATAACTCAAACCAATAATAACTATAAACAACCCTACCAGTGATGTACCTCTTTCAAAGCAAACTTCTCTGCTCTTTTTTTCTTAATCTTGCAAAAGCTTTTTTCACATATAATAAAGCTCCTCTAAATGAGCACCCTTTATTGGTACCCTCAGCTATTTACTGGCAACACTCTTTTCCCCCTTAAAAGCCTCATTTCAGAGCATTCCTTAATATAATATTCAGTGATGGTACTTAAAATGTTAATAACTCTTGCTTATGTTTGTTGCCTGTGTTGTTGGATCAAGGTAGGTGAACTTTGTTCTCTTTTTGACTCCTAGGTCTTATTTTGAGGAAACATTCTACTTTTTGAGTTGATAGCTTTTCACTATTAACTGTTTAGCATATGCAAGGGCCAATGAATCATCAGAAACTGGAAAAGGGATTTGGGCAGTAGGAATTCTACTGTACATGGAAGATTTCATATTATTGTATCAAAACTGAATCCTCTCACACAAAGGCTGAAGTCTAATCTAACCCTGATGCTTGCTGTGGGAAGAGGAGCAAGGATCTGAACCGTGCAGAGCTTGTTTTGTTTCTGCTCTAGGAACTGAGGAGGAAGGGAAGATGGTTATTTTTCCTAGAAGTAGCCAGCTTGATTCTGGCAACAGCTGTTTTTCTGCATGCCCAAACTGCTACAAAACTCAGACTTTCACATGCAAACAAATGTCTTAGATTCAGATGTGTTGTACCCAGCAACTCCCTCCAGAACAAAATGGGTGGTATACAATTTAAAAAGCTTCAGGGTTGCTCTGCAGCATATTACATAATCTTGCTCATTTAGTTTTAATTTCAAATCCTTTCTTCAATTTTTTTCTCTATTCTTGCTGCAATTTCAGTAAGACAGTAATTTATACTGATGTTTTGAACATTAACTGTTTTTGGTAATGTCAAATGCTTATGGAAAATTTAAATGCATTGCTAAAGCTATTAACATTATGATCCTAACTGCTCAGCATTATGAATATCTAACCCAACTATTTTTGTTAGAAAGCAAATGCAGATATCTAAGACAGCGGAAAATGCAAACAAATTTGCAGAACTGGGTCTTCACAAAGATCACTTCTAAGAGGTACTGGTTAAACGGATGTGGATTTCACTTGCATAATTCTCTGCTCTGGGGATGATAGAAGCATTTTTATTGGCAACTTAATTTTCAAGTCTTAAACTGCATTTTAGGTTCTTTTCCCTCACATAATTACTGCTTACATTTTGAAAGGCAATGTATAGAAAGCTATGTAACTCAATAATAAGAATTTAATTTTATATTAACTGTAAATAGAACACAAATGTTACTTTAAATCTGTTCACTAGCATAGATTCAGATAAAATTGGCTTTCTTACTTTCCCTATCTTCAGATTCTCAGAACTAAATCTGTTGTAAAACATAGAGTTGTTAAAAGGCAGTAGGACAGATGCATACCGTGAGGGTCTTCTGCTCTAATAGGTGTATTGGTGTATATTGGAACTGGGAAATGAAACTGAACCTTCTTTCATTTCAGTGGTCATTTGCTGTTGTCCTTTATCTCTAAACTGTTGCTGTGAGAGGAAAGCTAAAAGTTGTGAACGTATCCTGGTTTTAGGGGCATTCTAGACATTTTATTGCATAATTAGTAAGATGCATGCTGCTACAGAAGCAGTGACAGTGATACAGAGTAGGCACAGGCAGTTGTCCGGGTTTGTAGACCACGCAGAGTAGCAAAAGTATTTGGTATAGGCAGTGTGCAGTCCTTGCACAGTCTGCTGTTGCTGCAGTATGTGGGAAGGTAGATAATGCTTCCTGCAACTGCCACAGCAGCATGCACCAGATCTCTAGGGC
Organism: Piaya cayana; assembly: GCA_013389865.1. NCBI lineage: Eukaryota > Metazoa > Chordata > Aves > Cuculiformes > Coccyzidae > Piaya > Piaya cayana. The sequence goes on from WAAB01015791.1 coordinate 90,605, forward strand.
CTTCCTGTTATTCAATGTCATGTTTCCACCCTTTTCCAAAGGAGAATTCTTGTTCTGGGCACACAGCTATGGAAAAAAAATTAACAAAGAATCTCTAAGGAATCACAGTCTGAATGCCTGGAAAATTTGGTGTGAGGCAAGGCTAATGATCAGAAACACATCTGGCAGAAACTATGGGATTTCTCCATCTCTCAGCTTCCCTCTTCTTGAACACAGGCAGGTTCACATCAACATTCACATAAATACGTTGTAACTGCTGATGCGTCTTAGTATAAAGAGCTCAAAAAGTGTTTTTCTTACCAGCCTTCTCAGCAGATGCTCCTGTGGCACTAGAATCTGGGAGCCTTGACGTTATGAATTAGTCTCCCCCTCCAATATCTTTATGAACTTAAGATACCAGCCTGGCATGAAGAATTTCACTATCTGCTTTCCCCTTGTGCATTCTCTTTCTCCAATGTTTTTACTCTCCAGCCTTAGAAAAAGGTTTTATAAGTTTTACCAGTATTTGTAAATAAATTGATTGGTAGCAAAAAAACCCAGCCTGGCCACAAAATCTTGTCATCCAGGTAGAAAAGGTTGATATGGAAAGGTCAATCAGGTTTAAGCAGGAATCTGCTAAACTTCCCTCTGCAACCTGGCATGGATAGTAAATATATCCCAGTTAGCACACACCTTTCTAATACTGCCATAATTTGAAAATAAATGTAGCAATATGGGGGATGGCAGGTAACTGCAGGAACCTTGGCAGAAACTGAGTCAGTTCCCTGCTGATTTTTTTCTTAAAAAGCACAGTGAAAAAGTGTGTAACTCTTGCCTTTATCAAATTCCTGCGAACTGTAAAGAATACTGAGCATGTGCAGAGTACCAGAACCAGTCAGCAGATATTTGCATCAGGTAAGAAAATATTAGTTAGATTTTTGCAATTACACACAATCAGGTATCTTTTACACAAATAAAAAGAGCTTTGTAATTAAGTAGTCTGGTGCAGCTACTTAGAACTGTCATAAAAATCAGGAGATTAACTTCATACTTTCAAATAACAGGACATTTTATTCACCAGAGGGCACTATCCTTCCAGGCTAAGATCAAAGTATGGTTGGATGGTTTACATCTGGGAAGTTTTTTAGTTTAAGAAAAATAATTTCAGGCAGGAGATAATTATAATTTGTTCTTACTTATATATTCATTTAAGTAAAGACAGTCTGATCATCTCAATCTTTTCAATTTGTATAGGAAGGATATCCACAATGATGTTAGACTAATTTTTAGAAACCCCAGATAATTTGTAGAAAATGAAAAAAGTAAATTTTGTTGTACATTGGTGGATACCACTTTGTCACAGTCCAGCTGCTGTTACAGTAACAAATTTGCTTTTGAAAATATGCAGATTATTCCTGCCAGTTTCCCTCCAGAGGGATTCTGTCAGGACGCTGGTTTGTTTTCATTCATGCCCACCAGCCAGTGTTTCAGCAGATGATAGTGAAGGTGTCTTGCTGGTCATGCTGACCACAACCTGGCAAGAAGCGTTCTCCTTTGCTGACAGCTCCTGCTGGGATTTGTCCTTTGCTGATGGCTTTGTTCCTGTGACCAGCTGTGGCACTGCAAGGACTCTGATTGCTATTTGTCCTCCTCTCATGGAGGACTCCTAAAGCCAGTATGGGAGAGAATAAAAATCACAGTTGCTAGAGTAGTGGCCACATAGCAGCAATAGGTTCCAGCAACATGAATCCAAGCTGTTGTTTCAATGATATTTTGACTTTTTATATGTAGTATCCAGGACTAGAAGCAATCATCGATGCTATGAATATATACAACTTGTCTTTAAATGTTCTGTTTGTACATTTCCGTATCTTAATGTCATTCCCTTATCAACCAGAGGAGAGCTCCATTGGTCCTTTGGACTACATGTCTTCCTCATTAGTGTCTTTACTACTTTTGTGTCAGTTCCTCTCATGTTTTCTTAATTCATTTGCATAGATATGGCAATAAGACATCACATTACTTGGATTTACCTGCCTTGCATTAGCTGTGTTACATGCTGGATTGGATTCCTTTCTCAAATAATTCAGAGATAATGATACTGAACTGATGACATGCCTCATTCCTAGCAATGATGAAAAAACACAGCTCTTGCTTGTAACGTGATACTTGGAACTGTCAAGTTATCAATCCACACTTGTGATTGATGGAAAGGAAGACAAGATTGCCAACGGTTCAAAGTTCTTTGTTGCCTTCGACTTCACTTCTGTACAAAATTCCAGGTATTGACAGTAAAGTCTTCAAAAGGCTAAGAGACCCCAGCTCTTCAATACTATTGTTTTGTGTTTCATCTCTGGCAGCTGGCTACATATCTGGAAGGAATTCTTGGTGTAGAGAGATGAGAGCTTCCACTAGGGAGGTGCCACCCGTGGGATGGTTGCTTTAGTTTCCAGTCTTGCTGCTTAGTTTCCATTCTTGATCTGGATATTGGTGACTTCAACTTAGAGACAAAGAATACTGCTGCTGGAGCTTTCTGTAACTGCAGACCAATGTCTAAGTGAAGAACAGACAGTAAGAAAATCTGTTGTCTTTGTTGACTAGAAATGTGGTCCTTCATTTAAAGCCTAAAGAAGAATTTATTTTGTGGAAGTAAACACAGAAGGAATAATCTTGAATGTAGAATCCTGCATAAAATGAAAGATTTGGGATCACACCAGAAGGAGGAGATCACACTGGAAGGACAGGATGTGATCTGGAGGGGCCTTGACAAGCTGGAGAAATGGATCTGTGTGAATATCATGAGGTTCAACAAGAACAAGTGCAAGGTTCTATACCTGGGTTAGGGCAATCCCTGATTTCAATACAGGATGAGGGATGATGTGATCGAGAGTAGCCCTGAGGAGAAGGACTTGGGGGTACTGATTGATGAGAAGCTTGACACGAACCAGCAATGTGCGCTCACAGCCCAGAAGGACAACTGTATCCTGGGCTGCATCAAAGGAAGCATAACCAGCAGGTTGAGGGAAGAGATCCTTCCCTTCTATTCCTCTCTTGTGAGACCTCATCTAGAGTATTGTGTCCAGTTCTGGAATCCCCGACATAAGAAGGAAATGGAACTGTTGGAATGGGTCTGGAGGAGGGCAATAAAGATGATCAGAGGATGGGAGCACCTCTGTTATGAGGACAGGCTGGGAGAGTCGGGGTTGTTCAGCCTGCAGAAGAAAAGGCTCTGAGGAGACCTCATAGCAACCTTACAGTACCTGAAGGGGGCTTACCAGAAAGCTGGGGAGGGACTTTTAAAAAAGGCGTATAGTGATATGACTAGGGGGGATGGATATAAACTGGAGAGGGGCAGATTCAGACTAGACATAAGGAAGAATTTCTTCACTATGAGGGTGATGAGGCACTGGCACAGGTTGCCCAGGGAAGTTGTGGCTACCCCATCCCTGGAAATGTTGAAGGCCAGGTTGGATGGGACCTTGGGCAGCCTGACCTAATGGGACATGTCTCTGCCCATGGCAGGGGGTTTGGAATTAGATGATCTTTAAGGTTCCTTCCAACTCAAACCATTCTATGATTCTATGATTAGAAAAATGAAATGTAATTAACCTCTGCTGCCCCAAAAGTTTTCCTATGCTCTTCTTTGTGTCTTTCAGGAGAGCAGTAAAGTAGATCAGGTAAAACTGCCTTTGCTCTCTTCTCCTTATATGTTTTGTTAACATCAGCCATAGGTATGCCCTTTATTCTTGGTGGGTTTCTGTGACTGACCCCCATTTTCCCTGACCTGCTTAATCTCCTTTTGACCAGTCAAAGCTATAGCTATGGTTCCTGCTGCTGTAGCTGCCATGAACCACTATGCGCAGTCACAGGGAACTACCTGCACAGAGCAGCATGTGATTTGTTTTTTTCATAGCAGTTTTGCAAGCAAAAAGATTAAAATAACAAATCCTTACACACACAGAGTCTTATCTAAATTTGGCTATTCTTTGCAAGGTTAGGCAGATCCTTGCTCTCCATTTACAATCTGCTTCTCTGCAGACTCTTTTTTCCATGCTGTGGCTTTTCAGCTGTTTCCAAGCTCTGTTTAAAGTTTCTGCCAAAGATTTCTTGTTCAGGAGTTTTTTTTCCATGCCCTTAACGTCCTTGAAGAAGAAACTGTAGAAAAGCATCAAAGCACACATAACCTTCTTTTACTGCATGATTATAACCCCTCTTCATCCAGTGCAGGCTTTTTGCTGCATTTCTGCAAAAGTAACTCAAGCTGACACTATTCCTTGATTGACACTTACCTGTTTAGTGCAGTCACCAAACCAGTACAGATACAACATTTTTTGAAAAAAAATGAAGCTTTCATTTGTCTTGCCTTATCAGAATAGCAAAACCAGCAGGCTATTTTTCTGAGTGTTTCAAGCTACGATGTAATGAAATGACGGTGGGGATTCTTGCAGTCTATATTGCCAGCAACAAGTGCCAAATTATGGTAACATTTTTGTTCAAGAAAAGCCCTAAAGGATTTTCAAGAGACCTTGACATCCTTTTACTTCTGCTAAGAATTAAACCAGTGACATAATTAATTTCATTTGTAGAGAGTAGAATTGAGCGAACTATAATTGCTTCTGAAAATCCCACTTGGTTTTTAAAGACCTTCTAAACAATGTCAAATTCAAATATTACAGTGCCTTATGCAATAACTTGCAATATTAATATCCCTAAAATGTAGCAGTTATTCGTATTTTCTTCAGTGAGGATGACACTATCTTCTGAAAAATATCTTGTAGTTGACAATGTGGGTGTTTAGTGTTTGAGAACATACGCTTTCTAACGCATAGTAGAACTTGAAAGATTTTTGCAAACTGACAAGACAACCTTGTGTCTTTAAAAAGAAACAGAAAAAACCTTTCCTTTGTACAAAGGTACTATTGAATTCTGGCATCAGTATGCAGCTAGTTGCTCACTTTTCAGTACAGTGGTCTTCATGCCTTTTGGAGCATTTGTCACTGACTTCTGCAGCAACTGACCTTAGACGTAACTGCGGTCTCTTCCATTTCATAAATTTTTATGTGTATGCATATGATATATACATATATGCATGTAGATTTAATAAGTTAATATAAAAATTACCTGAATGTAGCATCATAAGGCTACATGATTGAAAAAGTGTTTGGTGAAAGTCACTGAAGTGGACAGACTTTAGAAGGGGAGTTCAACCCTCAAAGATGAAATCAAGTCATTAAGTAGTATTACTCACCTTTCCCAAGACAGTAACAGTGTTGAAGCCTGCTTGCAGTTTTGGTATTCAACAAGTGTATTTTATTTAACGCTGAACTGTAAAGTTTCAAGTCGTTGCATGTGAGTTCCTAGAGTAACCTGTGTTGTGTGTGCAACAGAATTGGTAAGAGTTTAAATACTTAATGATGGAAGCTTTCTTCTGCCTTTGTGTTTTCCTATGGCAACTAGATATTGTTAAAACATAATCCATCCGAGGAAAAAGTAGCTCAGGCTGAGACTGTGCAGCTTTCTGTCACAGCTGGGGTGGACAGGACACATAGAGTTGTGAGCAAAAGGACATCTTTATTGGTTTTACAAGACTTTTTATACCCTTTCTGGGACTGTGCAAAGACCAACATTTCATAATTGGATGACTCTTTCTCTGTTGTAACTCCGTAACTAGATGATTCCACCTGCTGCCTGGCAGCTTCTTAATCTTGTTTACTCAGCTTTTCTTGGCACTTTCCAGCTTCTTCAAGGATACATGTGTATCTGTTCAAGGCCAATGTTAAACTCACATTCTGATCCCTCGGACCAACCGAGGTTTCCCTCAGCTTTCACTGTTGTTTATAGATGTCGACCCTAGCTTTAAATGAAGTAATTTGGGTATTTGTAGAAATCTTGCTGTAGCAGCTCAAGGCTTACCATGGGTAATTTAGTTTTCTTGGAAACAGGATAAATTATCCTCTGCTTAGCATCATGTGGCCATATCTGGACAGATTCTCATACTTTCTCATTTCATGCTTGCCCAGATTCTTACACCACATTGCAGTCTGGGGGATAGCTATAGCCCTTTGAACTGATTTTTTAGTTGAACTAAAACAAAATCCTGGAACAGAGTTTTGAGTGATGGTCAAAAAAGCAATGTCTGAGGGTTTGTTGGCAATGAGTAGGCACTGGAGGAAGCTCCTCTCATTTTATGAAAGGCAGCTGTTCTATTTCTGATGGACTTCTACATGCAATAGCTATCTTGTTTGTGAAATACATAACGTAAAGCAAAATTTGCGTAATCTAGTTTAATTCTGGCTAAACTACAGCTGTCTTTTTTTTTTTTGTCTACCTGGCAGTTTACTTTATGCCACCTTAGAGGAGAAGGCTTGGGTCAGAATTGCAAATTGAAGTAAACAGTTAAGGTTTTGGAAGTGACTAAGAAGAGTTAAAACCACAAATACTACATCCTGCTGCTAATGCAGAACTCTAGCTTGTTTTATATGTCTCAGAGGTATTCTTCCGTATGCATTCTTCCTTCTGGGCCCCTCACCACAAGAAGGATGTTGAGGCTCTGGAGCGAGTCCAGAGAAGAGCAACAAAGCTGGTGAGGGNCCCAGGGAGGTGTTTGATTCACCTTCCCTGGAGGTGTTTAAGGCACAGGTGGACGAGGTGCTAAGGGGCATGGTTTAGAGATTGATAGGAATGGTTGGACTCGATGATCTCGTGGGTCTCTTCCAACCTGGTTATTCTATGATTCTATATTTTCAGTTATGTCATAGTAAGTATTATAGGTGATCTGCACAGCTGCATAATCAACAGCTGAACTGAATTTGCCTCACTACTGAAGAACAAGTTCATGTGCAAATGTGCTTAATGTTCCTTTGTTTGTTTCTGTGGTATCAGCAGTTACTGTGTTGTTCTTGTGTTCTGGGCAGCCTGTGTTTAAAAGATATGCACTGCAAGAGGTGATTTAAGGTCTGAAGTAAAAGTTCTGGTGTTCTTATGCAACATGCTTTTGTGATTTATGTGGGTCAACATGGTGTTAATTATTACTTCTTTTACAGCTTAGGTGAAATAAAGGCTGACACCAACTCTCCAGAACATTATAATTCTTAAATTTCAGATGGCTGCACAGCATCAACAATTACATTCAAATCTCATGAAATTGATCTTGAAATGAAATAAAATCCTAAATATATTGTGAAAATAGAAACAGTTTTGGATGCGTTCTCTAACACAGGCATTCCAGTGTACTGGGCCCTGATTCTTCCCTGTTTTCTGTCCATTCAGTTGTTTATGTTTGTAGGGGAAGTGAGTATCTAGTAATATTGGTTAGCACTTAGTTGACTACCCATCTAAATGATTACAGCATGTGTAGCTGTGGAGGGTCAAACTTGTGGCACTTAGATGGAAACCTAAAATTTCGGAATAATATTTCTATGAGTCAACTTTCCACCTGTCAGTTTGTCATATACATATGGGATATTTCTTTACTCACTATAAAATTAGAAAAGAATATGAGCTGAATGTCAAAAACTTCATGGTGAGATTTATAGTTTGATTTTTACATTCTACCTCCAGTCCAGGGGCTGTCTACACAATGGAATTTATCCTCCACTGAACTCTTTTGATTACAAAAGTCTTACCTGAAATGAGAAATTCACTCATAACATAGTAACTGATGCCATTCTATCTTGCTTGGAAGCAGCAGTTAACTCCGTGTTGTGATTTATTATTGCATGCTAATGTTTATTTGCACTGCGCAGCCTTTGACAGGACTCCATTTGCTCTCCTGTGCTGCTCAGGCCACCTGGTCTGCTACCTTTTTGCCTGTAGCTGCTCTGCAATCACACAGATAGAACATTTGTTCCCTGTTTTTCAGTGCTGGGGACCAATAAAGTTCAGTTTCTTCATACTTTCAGGCTTTACCAAACAAAAACAAACAAAAAAACCCCCCACTCACAGAGGACAGAGTTTGGAGGGGAAGTGATTTCCCGAGATCCAGACATCATAACATGGTGGGGAAGACAATGTTGCTAATGGGAATGGTGAAGTACAGTCATGTGGTACTGTGTCAGAAATCATGAATGTGAAACCATCTTGTGGTAAAACCAGACACCTAAAATATGAGGAGCTGGAGCATCAAAGTGTTCAAATTCTGCTGATGAGGAATTAGTGCAGTTTTAGCACAAGTCCTTAGTAAATGAGTATTTCCCCTTTCACATGGCTGGTGCTCAAAATAAAGAACTATGAGTCAAGCTGTGATTTTTGATCAAGGTTATTTGCTAGTTAGGAGGCAGTCAGCACCCTAATATTTTATCCCTATCATAGGGCCAACAAGGCTGCTAGCAGGCTGGAAAAGGGACCAGTAAATAATATGGCACTGGCTTCTTCTGTAAGTCAGTCTTACAATGAACAACTGCCCACTCTTCAGTTTTCTTCCTGAAGCCACAAGCACACTGGATTGCTCCACAGTATGCTGAACACAGTACCTTTCATGCTGGCTTTCCGCCTTCTCCCTCTCAGCAAATCCTGCCTGGCTGTACATTGCATTCAGCAGCTAGCTGTGCTGGCATTAGTCAAAGAAAATCTTGTAAAAGAAATGTGTGTTTTTTTGAGGGCATATCATTCTATAGTTGTGTAATAAAATATGTAGTACATACTATATTTTAAACCAGAAATAAATTAAATTAACCAGCTTTCTTCTCCTTAATATCCTACACTCCAACAACAAGGAAATTCCAGATAGGAATATTGCACATTATTGTTAACAAGACACTAACACTCTTAAGCTTCAGTATGCTATGCATTCACTGAAAAATGGCATTTGTTTAACAGGGCCCTCTGAGTGTTTTGAAGAATTAGATCCTTAGACCTATGAAGTGCTCCAGGTTTCCATGACTGTTCAAGACCAGGGAGCTTTCCCCTTCACATTAGGAAAGCTGTCTATCTCCTCCTGGACCTCAGAGGAGGAACACTTCAGTTATTCACAGAAGCTGACCTCAGTCTTGATCATTTACTTGAGATAGTTACGTGCAATTTTTACCTTGCTGTTGCTGGTCTTAACCTGCCACAGATGAACAAAATGTTACATCCATTCACTTGGATTTTGTGGGTAGGCAGTTTCTTCACTTTGCTAGCTGAGGACATGGGCCGGATACGTATCCTCTAACATTAATGGATTTGTGTGCTATTAATTACTTGTTTGCCTGTCTTCAGTATCTGTGCCACTCCTGACAGCACTGTCAAGAAGTATCTTGGCCACTTACTCTTGAGCCATCCAACATGCAGAGCAGAGCCTAAATGATGGAAGGGTGGAGATGGCTTTCTGTGGGGCATTCCCGATGTCTTTGTTCTATTCCTTGTTTAGAAGTGTCAAGCGTTTCCTGTGTGACCAGAGTGAGCCTTCCCTTGGATGCTCTGAACTCAGTCTAGTATTTATGACTTCCTCATATTTGGGTGGAGTTAGACTGGAGGGTTTGAGCTACACAGGGGAAAGGTATATCTAGATAGTTTTAGTTTCCCCCCCCCGGGTAAAATAGTCGCTTTCCTGATAAAGAGGTCTTTTAATAAATGGGTTAATGATTAATGAGTTCTGACTTGAATTAGACAAGAGATAAGGATTGCAAACAAAGCATACCCCCCCAATTTCACAGCTGTTAATAGAACTCCACAATCATTCAATAAGTTGTATTAAAAGTCACAGACAAGCTTTAGTTCGGCATGATTTTTACTGACTGAGCAATTTATTTTGTTTTCATCAACCTAGACAAACATCAAACAGCAATAAAATATTAATTCAGCATTAAATTTAAACATGACAGAAAATATTTGCAGCTTCAGTGATCAAAGAAGCCCATGGGAGTGACAGGTCAATTAGCCTGTTAGCACTTGCTGTTATGATAGGGATCAAATCTTCAAGTTTGATGTATATAATACACAATGTGCCCAAGGATTATACAAACACCTTTGAATAGCAAGGGACAGGATCTGAAACTTGTTGAGAACTCTTCTTTAATATTTTTTCTGATTTTATCTAAAGATTTGTAGAAAGAACAGGAAGATGAAACAGAAAAACAGCTTTTAAAAGGTAATTAATCTGGAAATTGCAGTAACTGCACATATTCAAATCTGAATAATATGCCTGTTCTGACTATCACACTTTACCTTTCACTTATAACAGCAGGGAGCATTTAAGAGAGACCTGCATTACTGTTGCTCTATCAGGATTACGGATTTACCCTGAAATCTTAATGGTCTTCAACTTGTCCTCTAACACTCATACTATAACAATGTGGGATATATTTTTTAAAAATGTTATTTGCCGTAATTGCTTCTTTCTTGTTGTGTAGTTTAAATGAAAATGTCATATATATGTCAAAATGCATAGTTTTGGCGCAGCTGTTAACCTCTAATAGTTTATCCTAGTATACATACTGTAACATAAATACTGAAAGCTGTTATATTACTGCATCTGTCTTAGGGGTAGCTAAAAATAAGTTGTTTCTGAATTAAGTCTCCTTAAGGAACCTTGATATCTGATTTCTTTGCACTGTTTTCAAATGATGTCATTGGTGTCACTATTGGCTATCTGAGTTATGATTTACCATGATGCTGAAAATGCAGAATGGTTTAAAATGGTTAGGAATGAGAGTTAAGACAAGATAAAATGACCTCAAATCAAGCATAGGGAAGTTTAGATTCAATATTAGGAAAAATTACTTCACTGAAAGGGTTATCAAGCACTGAAGTCACCATTCCCGGAGGTATTTAAAAGGCATGTAAATGTGCTGCCTAGAGATATAGTTTAGTGATGGAGTTAACAGTGTTACGTTTATGGTTGGACTTGATGATCTTATACGTCTTTTCTAACCTAAACAATTCTATGATTCTATGAAAGTAAAATTACCTATCAGTGATATGCCCAACAGCAGAAGGGTGTTTTCTCCCCTGCTTCCTTCTTTCTTGTTTGTTTTGAATATAATTGAAGATTCCTGTCAAGAAACAGTTGGTGGGATTGGTGTTGGATTTTTAAAAAATAAATCTTTATCCCTAATGGACTTGACTCTATGGTCCTGCAATAGCACAGCCCTGGTGCTCAGTGAAGAGGTGTAACAAGCTAAGCACGATCTTTCCACCTTGGTTGCCCAAGAGCAATTGACCTGGTATGTCCAAACAAAGATAGACTTCTACTCTTTTGTAAAGTACTTTTGACCTTTCTATTTTTATTGTTGTTTAGCTACTAAAAGGTTGTCCTGCCTCAGATATTACCTTTGAGGTGCTTAGACTATATTGGAAGGCAATGATAAGGTATAATGCTACTGACTTTTGTCACAGGAGACAAAATAGTACAATGCAACCGGGATGCAACTGACGCATCCATGTAGTTATGTTACAAGCACCATGAGTGTAGAATGTCCTGTCTGATTTCTTTGTAAAACAAAGTAGTTTTTAGGAAGTCCAGTTATTGTGTGGCATATCCTGCCTTGAACATTTTAGTTTTTTAATGAATGTTGTGCGTATTTGCCTGTCTGTGTCTCTGCCTGCTGGAATGTGCATGGCACTGAATAAAACATGCAACTCAAACCTACACCAGAATAGTTAACTTGGTTCCCTCAATGCAAGTCAAATAAAATGAGATTGTGGCTTTATTCTCCATTTTGCTTAAGGAAAGAAGGCATGTTGTTTGCAGATTGGTTCTTCCTAATGACATCCATGCTCTTACAATTGAAAAAGAGGAGGCTCTAGTTCTGATCTTTTGGTTTTCCTAAGGGGAAAAACAACCAGGAAAATCCATTAAAGAATCAGCCTGATTTCTATAGTGAAACATGTAAAAAATATTAATTATTAGGACTGAATTAGTTTTGTTATTATGACAGTTCTGTGTCCTTCAGGGAGGAGGATGGCATTGCTGTAGAGGGGGAGGGGAAGCAAGCCATGAATGCACAAACCTGTTTGTCTGGCGAGGTGCCTTCTTTATGATACAAGTTGTAGCATGTCTGATAAGGTGAGTTACTCTGCTGTAGTTCTTGTTGCATCCTTCACTCACATTCCTCTCCTATACTTGAGAAGAATCACTGTTCCCCTTCCCTTGTTTCTTGCCAGCAATAGATAAGTCAGTCATTAAGACAGTTTAACCAGAGCAACTAGAGACCAGATGAATTCAGTCAGTGTCAAGTATATGTCTAAAGACTTGTATTCAACAGAACATTCACTAGAAATTGATGTGGAATAAGTAAATTTGCTAATTTAAAGTGGGATAATTAAAATCATTGTTAATTCCTGTGTAGATGTTGCCATTCAGAAATAATGAAGCCTCACTGTATCTGTCTTATTTCACTTCACTACTAAATAAAACCAAATCTTCAGGTATTTTATTCTAAGGAACTTGATTTAGTATAATTCCTGTTAGATGTCCAAGGTAAAAGCCGTAACTATGCCCCAGTGCTGTGCCAGTGTCCTCCTGAAGTGCACTGTCTTAAACTATTCTGACTTCACTAGTCCTTGGGCTAGTGTGGTTTCAGGATAGTGTAGAGTAGTTTTGGGTGTATTAGCAGCTACTTACAGCTGCTTATGATTCGCACTGGTGGTTAAAAAAGTATTACTGAAGGCATTATTGAAGTCAATTGATCCACCCTGTGTTCTAGCATAATCCTCTGTGAATAAGTGAAACCAATACATTTCTCAAGGTTTATTCACTTCTTTTCTCTCCCAACTAAAGCATCTGAGGACAAGCAACACTTGATCAGGTTGCCTAGGAAAATGCAGCATTTAATTGTTATCCTGAAGGGACAAGTGCAAGAAGAACAAAAAGTCTAGATAAAAAAGGGTTGAAGTTCTAGCAGAGGCACTCAGATATTCATTTCTATGTATAAAGATTCCAGCTGCTATTAATTTAGCTGCAGAATCTTTTCACGGCACATATTAGGGATGATGTTTCTAAATTACAGAGAATAAAAACATTTCTGCTAGAAAAAACTAATGCCATCACAAATTAACCAACACGGTTTGGCTGCAGACACAGTAGGTGTTGCACACAACTTTATGGTTTTGTTCTGTCTCTTAGTTATAAGCATTGTGACCTTCAACAATGGTAAAATGTCTGATGGATTTAAAGCCTTTTTTTTTGCTGTTTTGGCTGTATGTATGTTGTTAAAGAAAAACAAAGCCTACAGTTAAAATTTATTATCCTTTTAAAAAAGGTACAAATGGTAAGCACAAGTGTTAAACTAAGGATGAGTTTACAAGAATACTAAAGCTAATGCTAAGTGGAGGTTCAGATGAACTTGCATGGGAAGATGACCGACCCAGCTGAACAGTGAACTTTTGCTGAGACACAGGAAACAAGACTTTGTCATTTTTGGAAGAAAGTGAAGGCAGCTCAAGAAGAGTGTAGGGACCTCTTTCAGTCACGGAGAGAGAAAATTAGAGAGGCAAAAGCCCAGCTAGAACTCAATCTGGCCACTGTTATTATAGAAAAATGGATTTTGCAAATACACTAAAAAATGAAATGAGAACCAAGGACAATTTCTGTCCTTTGTTGGATGCAGAGGTGAACACTGCCACAAAGGCTGAGAGAAAGGCTGAGGTAGTTAATGCCTTTTTTTGCTTCAGTTTTTAATAATTAGACCAGTTATTCCCAGGGTATTCAGCCCCCTGAGCTGGAAGACAGGGGTAAAGAACAGAATAAGCCCTCCATAATCCAGGAGGAAGCAGTTAATGGCCTGCTATGCAACCTGGACACTCACAACTCTATGGCACCAGATGAGATCCAGCCAAGGGTATTGAGGCAACTGGCAGAAGAGTTTTCCAAGCCACTCTCCTTCATTTATCAACAGTCCTGGTTAACAGGTGAGGTCCCAGATAACTGGAGGCTTGCCTCTGTCATGCGTATCTACAAGAATGGCTTGAAAGAGGATCCACAGAACTGTCCTTGGCACTGGGGAAGACTGTGGAGTGGTTCATCTTGAGTGTGTGCACCAGGCATATGCAGGACAATGGGGTGATCAGGCCCAGTCAGCATGGGTTCATGAAAGGCAGGTCCTACTTTACTAACCTGATCTGCATTCTATGAAAAGGTGACCCACTTAGTAGATGAGAGAAAGACTGCTGACGTTGCCTACCTAGACTTTAGTAAAGCCTTTGTCATCATTTCCCACAGCATTCTCTTGGAAAGAATGGCTGCTGGTGTCTTGGACAGGTGTACTTTTTGCTTGGTAAAAAAAATGACTGAATGGCTAGGCCCAAAGAGTTGTGGTGAAACTAAATCCAGTTGGCAACTGGTCACCAGTGGTCTCTCCCAGGCTCAGTTTTGGGGCCAGTTCTGTTTAATAGCTTTATCAATGATCTGGAGAAGAGGATTGAGTGCACTCTTGGTAAGTTTACAAGGCAACACCAAGTTGTGTGTGTGGATCTGCTTGAAGGAAGGAAGGATCTATAGAAGGATCAGGACAGGCTGGATTGATGGGATGAGGTCAGCTGTATGGGGTTCAACAAGGGCAAGTGTCAGGTCCTGTATTTGGATTACAGCCACCCTGCGCAATGCTACAAGCTTGGAGAAGAATAACTGGAAAGCTGCCAGATGGAAAATGACCTGTCATTGTTGGTTGACAGCCAGCTGAACATGAGCCAGCAGTGTGCCCAAGTAGTGAAGGTGACCAGCAGCATGGTGGCTTGTTGTCAGAAACAGGATGGCCAGGGAAGTGATTGTGTGCCTGTACCTGGTGCTGGTGAGGCTGCACCTCAAATACTGTGTTCAGTTCTGGGCTTTGGTCTACTTCATACTAGGTTTTAAAAGGCAGGAGTCAAACTAAGTCCTTGATAGGAGATGCAGGAATAAGGAGCTAGTCATCAGACAGATACGGAGTAGAACTTATCCACAACACATGCCCTAAGGAGTCTATAGCTTGTGGAAGTTAATTGAAATATACATTTTTTTGAGTATTACAATGGTAGTCAAAACAAGTTCTTGAGTGCCCTTCTTCACCCAGCATCCAAACAGCTTTGTTATACAACTAAAACAAAGGATTTTTTTTTTTTTTTTTGTATTATGTTCTACTGCAGGTTGCTTAGACCTTGGTCTCCCACTGAGGAAAAGAAATATCTTTATGATTTTCATGAATTACCAGCAAACTTCACAAGATGCAGTGACATTTCATTTCTCTTTACAGGCAATCAGTTACACTGAAAAAGGTCACATTTTGTTCTCAGCAGAAGTACCTTTGTTTCATAATTTAAGGAGAATAACTTCTAACCTCATGCAAAAAGACATATATATATATCTATCTATATATATCTAGTTTCAAGGTAAAATGTTAATTCCAAGCACACCAGAGTTTAGAAATTCAAAGTTCATGTGTCTTATGATTACTCTTCAGCAATTTTTATATATTTTAAATACTTTTACTTCTACATGATTCTTTTCTGTCACTGAATATTTCCTACAATATTTTGGCAAAATTAGAAGAATTGACTATCTCATGAAAATCTATGTAATTTGATTGACACCTCTGCTCTCCCCACCCACAATATGTAGTTATTGGAGCCATTGTGGCAGACTGTAAAATTTGTGTTAAATAGAACTTTACACAGTTTCATTGTTCTGGCAGCAGAAGGATCAATTGAGAGACCGAATAGGAAAACAAAAAGTAGACTTGGTTAAACTACCATGCATCATCTTGCTGCAGAGATCCTAGCCCTCAGTGAACATCTTTGTTTGGAGAATCATCACTGGCTACTTCAGGATTTGTAAATTTAAAGTTATTTAACGGTTTTCCACAGTAATAGATCTGGGTGCTCTTCCATTAGATTATGATTTTATGAACACTTGAATGTATGAGTTTACTTGGATGAAGTTACTCATGTGTAGGGATTAATATTTCTGGATGAGGTATATCTTCATTACCATCAAGACAAGCTAATCAGTCCAAAACTGGGAGAAAACTATGAGTGACTTCATAATGTGTTTTATTTTAGAAAAAACCCTGGAACTTCATTATGAATGTTTATTACAAAATAAATTGTTTGCCTTGAGACACACGATTTTTTAATTTGTCGTAGCAGGGCTGTAATTCTGACCCAACCTCCTGTAGGTTTTAAGGTTTTGAGAATGAAAGGGTTTTAATGTTATTTACTGTTAACTTCAATTGTAATGGCTAAGGCAGGTGAGATGTTCAAGCTGACTCCTATTGCATCTTGTGGGATTTAATCAGTGGCTAAACTGAGATATTACATGTATGCTCTGAGAATGAGACACCGTGTAAATGCATCACTTTGACAGAAACTCAGGGGAAAAAGCAGTAGTTATGAACATTTCCTATGCACTTTTGGGAGCAGTCTGCTGGATACTGCTCACCCTTCCTGCAAAATCTCCACTTTGTTGTGGAATGCTCTGCAGATTCAAACCTTTGAGTGATTCAAGTGAGAAATAGAAGAGGTCTGAAAAGAACAAAATATGTTTGCCAATGAGACTTGCAGAGAAGCAAGAAAAATAAGGTAACAGGTACAGATAGGTTGTTCCTGGTGAGAAAATACATGGAGTAAATGAGCCTTGCCAGGACTGAGAGAAACAGAAAAGGCTTTTTATTGGCTCATGGGCACCAGTTCAGAGCAACTGGCTTTCCTCCTACTGCCTTAGTGTATTTCACACTGGTATGGTATAAGTGCAGTTATCTAAAGTGCAGAAACATGGGAAATCTGGTCCAATGTGTGGAAGGACTTGAGTGTCCACTGTGAAAAAGAACTTAGCTGCCATGTGGTAGGAGCAGGAGCATGAGGCAAATAACTTATTCCTTCTCCTGGAGCTCCATGTATTGTTAGGATAGGAAAAAAAAATGGGAAGATACCTCTTCAGATCTTAATGAAGTGTATTTACTCTGCAACTACATTCCATGCATCTATTTTTTTTTTTTTTCTCCTTTTTTTCTACATAACTGACTGGTATATTTGTTTTCTTCATATTGTGCAGGCTGAAAGTAATATGCATCTAATGTTCAGTTTCAGTTATAACTGTACTTCAATAGTGACTCCTCTGAAATTCCTACCTTTTCATAATCATTATTTATGTAGAGATAAACATATTTTGTTTGAGCTGCTTGACTTAGTTAAAAATAATATTTTCAGACATGGAAGAAGAAAGGAGAGTTTAAAGACCTTTTTAAAAATCTCAGTAAGAAAAGATTCTGTCACTGATATGTATGTAGCTGATAAGTATGTGATATTCCTTGTAACTCGATAGTTTTGTAAATAAAATGCCAGGCAACTTAGCTACTTTGCAAAAAGATTTGCCTTCACAGATGAGTAATTTAGCTCACTTATTCCCTTCTTCTCCTATCTCCATCTTTTTTCCCCAGAGATTGTATTTTCTTCATTTAATCTCTATGTTTTAGACTTTTGATATCTCATTATTAAAAAACCCCACCCCTTACTTTTTAAAAAAGCTTTTCCACTTCAGGGCCAAATTCTACAAGGTCTGAAATAAGAAAAGAGGGGATATAAACAAGTGGATTTAAGATTTCAGTCCTAATTGTATTTCACTGATTACAGTAGGAAAGCATGAGTAGAGGCTGATCACTCGAGAAGCTCCTCAGTCTGATTCACCACAATATTTTCCTAATAAAGCTAACAACAATAACAACTACTACTATCACTACGAATTCTCCACTCATATTTCTATACCACAGTTCTCCATATCTGCCTTGGACTAAACCATTCTCTTGTCTTCCCATTCTAGAGCTTGTTACTTTCTTTCACAGTTAGACTGGGATTGGGGGAATGAGAAGGAAGGGAATGTTTGAAGCTTTTAAATTGTTTTGTTCAAGTATGAGAGCATGTGAGTACAAGAGCTGAAGAATTTGCCCAGAATATGAGGAGTACGTAGCTACTTTCTTTGCAAGAAGGGATTAAAATTAAACCCTTTTGAAAAGAGGGATTTCCCTTATATGGCTTCTTGTTTTCTGGACTGCACTGGATCATGCAGAGGGATTTAGTGCTTGCAGAATGTTAGGGCATAAGGCAGCCAGATTTCCAAATAAAATATCAAAAGTTGAGCAGAATAAAACTAGACCTAGAGTTTAAATAAGAGACTTGGATAGTTTTATTTTCAACACATTAGTGCATCCTGCCTCTAAATTCTTTCACAGCAGGTTATATGAGTTTATCGACCTATTGATCAGTATGTCTAGGGGTATGTTTCTTTCATCTGCCCCTACTGTGCTGTACAGTTTGCAACACTGAGCATTTGATGTTGCACAGTCTCGTAGGTAAAAACAGCCATTTCAAGCAGTTTTCTATGATGATGGTTACGGGGTTAAGCACTGCACTGTAGCAATGATACAGAATCACAGAATCACAGAATCACAGAATGACCGGGTTGGAAGAGACCCACTGGATCATCGAGTCCAACCATTCCTATCAAACACTAAACCATGTCCCTCAGGACCCCGTCCACCCGTAATTTAAACACCTCCAGGGAAGGCGAATCAACCACCTCCCTGGGCAGCATATTCCAGTGCCTAATGACCCTAAACACATACACACATACAGAGATGGAAAGGGTCTCAACAGAAGATAGTTTCAAAAGGAAATTACTCAGTGTGCTTAGGGGAAATGCCATGCTCTTTGTGGGCTACCATGTTTTGATCAGGCACTGCCCAGAACAGCACTATACTGGCACATGATGGATCGCCTTCTCTCACTGTATGCGTTTGCTCAATACAGTTTCTAGTACTGGAGTTGTTTACATGTCATAAACCTTCCTTAAATTTCGTTACTTCTGAATTAGAGCATGCAGATCCTCAGCATTGCTCTGGATATTGCTTCTGAGTAAAGAGGAGTTTGGTGATTTCAGAGGGCAGATGTCGAACTTTTTCTCCTTTGGACTTGAACCGGTAGTAAACAGTTTTGGTTTGCCACTTTGCATATTCTGAAAATACTTTAACCTCATAATCCAAGGCCAAATGCAAGATTTCTGTATGAACCCTGCCACAGGCACTGCGAAAATACAATTACTTCTGTTTAACATATTTAATTTGTGGTCTGATATTTCTCAACAGCACTCAGAGCCACGATTCATTTAAAGTTCCAAAACTCTTTCTATTTTTTCAATAAGTGAAGGGATTATATGGAATGACTTGAAGTTTAACAGATTCCTTTATATTAAAATCAAGGAACTATTCAGAAAGGTGGATTGACTAAAAATTCCCACTGGACGGAAAATTTATTGGAGTTTAAGTATCTGCTAATTTTGCTTCAGACTTTGACTTATCTTTTATTTGTACTGAAATTGATTGTTCCTATAGATGCTGTAAAATTCTGTAATACTTTATTTGACACAAGAAAATAAACCCCTGTGCAATCCTCCAAACCCGTTTTCAAAACTCAGAGACTTAAATGGGTCTGTGCCATCTGTTCCTCTTCATTTTGGCAGCTCTGACTTGACATCTGGTAGTTATAGAACTAAGTGAGAGCTTGTAATTAGAATACAGGGATCATGACAGGAATCTCATGTTCCTTATTTTAAGAAAACTCCCCTGCGCTATGTGATGTTGCAGAGATGCTGTCTGTATGAAACATACTTGTACATTTTTGATGATTCATCTAGAGGATGTAGAAAGAAGAACAAGCTGGAGAAGTGGACGTCTGTGAATCGCATGAGGTTCAGTAAAGCTAAGTGCAAGGTCCTACACCTGGGTAGAAGGGGAAGAAAATAGAAGGTATATGTAAAAGCAGCTAGAGAATCAGTTGTACTTAATTTCCCTCTCCTTTTATTTTATTTTATTTTCTTTAAGTATGGCTCTTCCTATCCACTCAGAATTTCTGTCCTGGACACTTTCTAATGGGCCCTTTCTGTTCATTTGGCCTTGTTTTTCTTTGCTTCACCAGTGAAAGTTTTTGGGGAGTATATCCTCACTTCAGTGAAGAGAGAGTGATTTGGCTTTTTGCTCTAGTTAGCCACTTGACATCAGTTCTGTAGGGGATCGTGAGGATGAGATTGGATGACTGAATTTGCCTGAAAACCCACAATAATATATTTCAGCTGCCATTTAAAACCACAATGTTTAAGGCGGTGAATAATTTCTAAGCAATTCTCTTCACCTCCTCATCCCTCACTCCTTATGTCCCTGTATCTCTCTTCAGTCAGTGAAACTTAACTAAAATGGCCTTTTAAAGGCAAGGTACATTATGCTTTTTTGAGGATGGTATTTATTTTCTTCCTGATTTGTCATGATGCTGCTTTTATAAAAATGGTGCACTTTATTTTTGTAACAGCTTTTTGTTTAATCCAAACTTGGATTTGTTATATCTATTACAGTCTGTTTCCCTGTATATTTGTTATGCAGCCCAAAATTTGAAAGAAGGCCATTATCTTGACATTTTATTTGGGCTAGGTTTTGAAGACATATAACTAAGCCTTGCCACACTTCTTTTAGACAGTCAACACAAAGTTAATTCTTTTCTCTTTGATATAAAGTCTCTTTTAAAATGGTTCCCTTTTAATTACTGCTGAAGATGTTCATATTTGAATAAGGCTGTAAATGTCAAGACTCAATGTGCCAGACCTAAAATTTTAGAAAGAAATCTATCTCCTAATGTTCTCACTCTGGCTGAGTCCTTGTGAAATGCCAGGAACTTCCTTGTAGGTGATGAGTGCTTTTTTTTCCAGCATCAAAGACAGGGAAAGGTGAAATCACCTCACACCTTGCAACATAAGCTCATCTCAAACAGACTGCTTGGTCCTAAAATATGCCTGATCTCCATACAAAGGAAGCTATTGCACTTTGTTATAGGTGATATCTTAATTTTTGAAAGGCAGAGACAAAGTGAGGTTGCATTTCATTTGTTGGTCTCACATTACTATCTATTTGGAAGTAAAAATTAAATTAACAAGAGCTACCTGTGTAGGCAGATGCCTGCACCGAGAGGGGTCAGTGAGAATAGATGAAAAGAGATATGTAGAGCTCTAAAATCATTCTTAGATACATGTAGTTATATTAGAACTGTTCATTGCTTTCTGTTCCTTCCCATCTTTTCTGCCTTGAGCTGTGCTGTAACATGCTAATTAGAACTCACTTTTATTTGGAAAACAGATGTAGCAAACTGCAGTAAGTGGGGAAAAACAGCAGCCCAAGGGTTTGATTTTATGAACTTATTCAGTTTCTAATGTTTCAGTGTTTCCAGAACATTACAATATTATTTAGATTCAGGAGGCAGTCTGATCTTTCCACAAAATCTTCCTCCCTCTGTCACATCTTTTTCAAGCACCAAGGGTCTTGAAATAGGTCTCCTTTTGCTCCTGCCACCTGACCCTATTACTGTGTTGTGGATATCCAGAGAGAGAAAACCTTCAGAGCCATTCTTCTTCCCTAAGTGACAAAGGGAATACTAACTCTCTCCTAGCACAAACAATTCTACCATCTTCAGTTTTTCTGTGGAGAAAGGGCTTCAGACTGATAAAACTGCTTGTGCAGTCTTTTTTACCACTTTTACTTGAGATTTCCCATTTGGATAGTCAGTGAAGGGCTGGAAGGTGGAATTAAGCTGGGGTTCCTGACAGGGGAACATTGACTTTAATTCCACTTGCATCTGTCCTTCCACATGTCCCTGATATTTTTTTCGCAGCTGACTGGCAAATTCAGGAAGCTGACCTCATGCAAGGTCACTGCAATGTGAAGCAGAGAAATCCAGATTAGTGTTAACCCAATTTGGTTTGTAGCTACAAGAGTATTCATATCAGAGTTTAGAATTCAGCATTTTTTCCTGTTTCTGCTTTGGCTACTCCTCCTCTGTTAGTTTAGCATGCTGACATATCTGGCTGGTGTTATCTCTACCCTCTGGGCTTGAGCTAGTGACCTTAATAGCTCACCAGCTAGAGTCTCTGCACTGATTTTAGAATAGAAGTGTTGTTAACATACCAGTACCAGCATCTTTAACTTACTGGTGTGCCAGCTATGAGAGCTTCTATGCTAAAATTTTAGTACTGCAGGTGGGTGGTAAGAAATTAATCTGTGGGTTTAATGGGTTGACAATTTCCATAATGTTTCTGTGCTTATATTGAAAGAATAAATTGTTTGTCATCTCCATGTTTCCTATGCAACTGTGCTTGTCTTTTGTGTCACCATTTTACAGTGCCATCTCAAGTTTAATATGCTGTTCACAGTAACTCTTGCCAAACATTGTTTACCAGGTGACAGCCATTTGAAAGTTATGCTTCATGCTCTAGCTCTTGCAGTTGTTCTCATGTTCTCCCCAAGGTGACTCATGTTATATTGCAAATTCTCTTTCTTGCTGTAGTCTCCAAAGTGTTCGCAGCAATTCTTTCCTTTTAGTGAATCTGTGATTGTGTCTTACAGACTTTCTAATCTACATGTTTCCTTTTGTTTGTCTACTTCAGTAAATTAACAGTTTTCCCTGCATTGCAGGTAACTCCTACCAGTTCAATTTAATGCTCAGCACCTGTTTATGGATTCATCTATTTTGTTAATCCTTCTTACTCTATTATCAAGTTCATTTTGATTAGTTTTGTGACTAGAGGCGTCAGGGCATAGTAAACATCTTTCAAAATGAAGATGTTTCCCCTTTCTATTGCTGCACTAGGTTTTAAAAGAAGGAAAGGTTTTGCCTTCAACGGGTAACAAGTATGAGTTGGAATGAGAAGTGTAAAGAGAGAAACTTGTAAAAATTTTGAATTTGCATTCTTTATACAGCTATTAAAGAATACAACAAAGTGAATGAGGTTGGTGGAAATATTACAGCTTAGAATGCTAAACTGTTTGGGCACTCTGACTGGTAGATGAAGGCAATCTCCAAGAAATCCTGGGATGATGAGTAAGATACCACTAGCATTCAACAGAGCAGTGCTAACACCTGAAAACTTCTGTTAGCATTGTCTAGTGTTTCCTGATATACTTCCTGTTTTCAGCTGTTTGCAATTCTAGCACAGGTATAACCTTCTTGCACTGGCCTGAATTTTGATTATTTTAATCAAAGCTTTCTTACACAGAAAAAAAGATATTTTTAAGATGAAGGAATTAAAAATAGATAGTGTTGCTGATGTTGAAAGCTCCTGTCATCTGTTTGTTTGATTTGATATCATTTGGTTTAACTGCTTCAGTACCTTGCTTTACATTTGTCTGCTTTATGTTTCATCAGGCCACATGGTTGTTGTCGTAAGGTCTTCTTTGGCAGACAGGCCTCACCTTTCATAGCCTGGATTATAAATTTCATCAGCAAACTGTCTCAAATGTTGCTTCGTCTTCTTACCCAGGTTGTTTATGAATATATTAAAGAGAAAATGGGCTTAGTACCCTATGGTATTTCATTAAATACTACTTCCATTATAAACTGACCATTTCTTTTTGTGTTGTTTCCTAATTTTTAAGGAGCTTTTCCTAATTTTTTGTTTTTATACCAACTTATAAGACAAATGACAAAAGCAGCTCTTTTCTGTTGAACAGCTTTCAGGTTATGTAGGACAGATTTATCTTTTGTAGTGCTGTTTCTTAAACAATATCATTGCCAGTTAGCGAAGGTTCAAGTATCTTTCCATATCACTGTGTCTATCCAGTTATCTTTATCACTCTTGTAGTCTCATTAAAAAACTATCAATTTGTTTGATAGGATCTATCTTCTGGAAAATAATTTTGACTTGCTTTAATTATTATTCTGTATTAATTAAACAAATCTCATATCAACTTTTCTTTATTTTTATCTTGGGTGAATGTCAGCCTTGGAAGCTTATGATTACCTGGGTGAATGCCATTGCTTTTTTTGAGTGTCAGCAAACCACTGGCATCCTTTCAGGTTTCTTGAAAGTCTTTGAAATTCTAAAACCAGAAATACATTAATCCATCTGTTTTGAGTTTTAAATTACCAAGGCCTCAATCTATTTTTCATAGGGCTCTTTGACATTTGCAATTACTAATGAACTATATATCTCTTCAGCATCTTCTTGTGAATACCTCTCTCTACCTCCTATATAAACATATAACAGAAAATTAAACAAATGCTTCTACTTTACCAGATTTAGAAAACTAGCAGTATTGAAGAAGCTGGAGTTTGCTTCGGAACTCAGATTTGCATTCTGTTATGAAATGTAGATCATGTTGTGATTTCTGATTCTTAGATATTCACAAGGTTTCAATCCAGCAATTAATTCATCTTTGTGTATTGTGTGATTCTGACAACAGAAACATCATGCTTGGTACAATGCCATTTACATCAGAACATTATTATCTGTATTAATTTGCTAAAACAGTTTCAGATTTTGGGTTCAGTTATGGAATATAGTTAAATTAGTCATGCAGAAATGTTTTTGATAGGAAAAACACAGACTGGAGATCTGAGCCAGGCTGAGATAAAAATATGAGTTCTGTGCCATAAATCCTTAACAGATTTTGAGGTAATAAACTGAACATAATTTTCCTTATGTCTATCAGTGTCTGAATTCAATAAATTGGTATTTTATGGTGTATAGTAAGTATGATTAGTATGTGTTTGATTGTCTTAATATTGTATGAAAGCAACTGTGTATAACTAGTCTTGAAAGGTGCAAGAATCACAAAGGGGAAACCAAAATATAGATATAGAAGAGATGATGTTAGAAGTACATAAAAATTGTTAATTTTTGCATGTTCGCTTGGAGCAAGAGATTTGTTCATTGATGTTCATTGTTATCATGACAACCAGAGGCATGTTTGAAGTATTTTAATTCACTTAGGCAATGGACACATGTTCTTTGTTTATAACATCTGCAAATGGTCTGTCCCAGGTCTCACTCATGTGCTGTTGTCAGCCTGTGAAGTCAAGAAAGGAGAGGATAATCAGAGAATACCACTAAGTGACTAAGTGATGCTGCTGACATTAGATATGGTTGACAGCTTTATAATTGTCTCTATGGGTGGATTTATTTAAGCATGCAACGTTTCTGAAGAATGGGAACTTTTGACAGCACACCAATGCTTTCATGCCTCTAACCACTGTAGAGCGCTTAACATCTCAGTTTTGTTCAAAGTGAACAGTAATAATCCATAATGTTCTCCTGGTCTCTTTATGCAATTGAAACAAGAACAGTAATGACAGAGTTTAAAAAACATGTGTAGGCAGAGCAAATTGCACATTCATAACAAACTTAATTGGTTTGGATGGGGTGTTCCAAAGAAATATTTGTAATAACAAATCTGCTGAATTTACTAGATTTAATAGATCTTACAAAAAGATCTAGCATCCATCAGCATGAAAAATGTCATCTATATACAATCATCATTCAAAGCAGCTGTCTGTTTCCTCAGTATCTGTTTTTTTTCTGTGGAATAATTTTTTTATTTGTCACTGGGGTCCTCTGCTTAATACAAAGTAGCTACTTCTTGGAACAGTGGAGTAGTGAAGGAAAGGCTCAAGACTGTATCAAATGACTACTGATACTTAAGAATTGTTCAGCAACCACCTTCAGTGCTCTTTGACTTCTGAACTATTGTCCAAATCAGTCCCTGATTAAACAAAATGAGTGCTGCTGATTTTGTCTTGATCTCCTCCACAGGTCTGGTTTAACTAGAAAGACCAGAGCCAATAATAGAAAAAGAACTGTGACTGGGTTAAAGAAAAGGCTGCACTTTCATTGACGTAGAAGTGATTCAACAGAAATCTGACCAAGATAAAAGTTTCTAGAATTACTTAAGTAGACTTCATTAGTAGCAACAGCTTTAGATAAGAGAACCACACATAGAGGATTGTTTTTAAAATTATTTTTTCCTCTTATATTTTTTTAAAATGATACAAAAAGAATAATAACTTCTTAATAGAAACTTCTTCCTATTACAGTTTATCTTCTGGATATTAAAAATAGTAGTGGTAGCATGCACTGAATCACAGGGACTGATTTAAGAGGAAGAGAACCAAAGAATGGTAAAAGCAAAAAGCCTAACTCCTGAGTGAGTGAACTCAAGGACAGTAGTCAAAATTTCAATAGCTTTGAAAGACATGCACTGTACTATATGCTATAACTCAAATCATGATGGGATTTGGATTGCACTGCAAGGTTTTGCTATCTGTGAAGCTCACTCCCTTCCCATATTGTAAGGAAACAAAAAAATATGTTGAGCCTTAAAAAAGAGCAGAAGTGAACAAGCCCTAAAATATTTGTAATATTTCCTCTTTCTCTAATGACACTTCCCCCCGTACTTACAGTCTTCTACACTGAATCCATATTTTCTTTCCCCAAAATGTCACCCATCTGGTAGATTTGGCAAATCTGTCAGAATTCAGTATTTCTAGAATGTGTAAGAAAATAATGAAATAATCTTAAGACTTTTCTATTAAATGTGGGAAAGTTGATGCAGCCTGTCTGGATTTCCTTATAACTCAGAAAATCTCCACTAAATAAGAGCCACAAAATATTTTGCTAACATGAACAGGATACAATCATAAAGTTAGAGAAAATTGCAGCAGCAGATCATGAACCTGTAGCTGAGAAATGAAGCTGCTCTTTTTTCAATAACTGTCAAAAATCCACCCACTTTTTTCTCATCCCATAGCAGGGATACCCCACAGAAAGCAGCCTCCCAGCTTAAAATCCTTCTCTGTAGAGCAAACCTTTCTTCCCTCTTGTTCCAATAGGTAAGAGTAGATCAGATCCCTCAGTACCTGCTGGTCACCCTGTCTGAAGGAAGTTTTTCTCAGTTGCTCTCATGAAAAGAAGAAAGGTCAAATGTTTGTCATTTCAGCCTGGGAAATATAAGTTTGATACTGAATTTCCATGTCAAAATATCATTCCAGGGCACAAACCCATTTCTGAATGTAGAGAAAAATTGGACAAGTTGTGCAGGGCCCCTTCAGCTCTCATTTCGCCCTGGTCTTTGTCAGAAAGGGACCACACTGGGCTCTTTAGATCTGTTATTCATCCCTGTATGAAGCTTCAGACATTCATTAACCTGAGGACAGGGATGAGAGCAGACACAAGCCTTTTTATTGAAGGGAAAATCCACCAAAGACCAGGACGTAATCTGTTTCTGTGATCAGGGAGTCAGCTGCAACCACACGAGCAGTACTTGCAGTGAAGTTTCAATGTGATGCCTCTTTAAATACCTCTCAATATCCCCTTATGGCATTATAAAATGTCAGTACAGAAAACCATATTCTGCTCCCTGTCAAGGCAGCAGAATACTTCTTTAGCCAAATCAAGGATGTTTAAGATGGCAGCTGCTTCCACTAGTCATCAATTAACATGCAAATATACCTAGGGGAAGCCTGGAGTAAATCATGCTGCCAAAGCCTAACATGAAGGGTGGCAGACTATTGTTCTTATTATAAAAGGAAATGTCTAAGATTCTCCAGGGAATTTTTCAGAATATTTAAATCAGACTCCTGTATTAAATTGCCCTTCAGAGAAATCCATCTCTTCTATATAGGGAGTGGAAGGAGCTAAATGTGAGGAAATAGTGAAGCTTACTGCACCACATTTTTGGGTAATTATCAAATGATTTTCACTTGTAGTACTGACTTCAAAGAGCTGTACTCATTTTACAGCTAGTTTCACAGAAACGGGGCTTTGTAATCATAAAAAGTTTTTTTCTCCTGTGTAAAGTAGTATTTTACGTTGTTGAGTTGGGCTTTTGAAATCCTTTCTGCTTTTAAACTTTCTTTTCTTGATTTGGGATTCTGGATTCCTTTTATTGATTAAAATAAGCTGAAAAGGAATATTTTAATTTGAATGGTTTTATGTAATTTTATTAAAGCTGTATTCGTAGAGGTATTACCTTAAAAGGGGTTGTAATCATTCACAGTACATAGCTCAAAAATAGCATAGCTGAAGTGGGAGGAATTTTTCATTTTTATCACTCTCTGCCATGCCTCACTTACCTACTAAGTTCAGTCTGTTCAGTGTAGCCTTGATAGATGAAGCTACATACTTGTTGATCAGGAAAGAAACACATCATTGCCACAGCTGTGTATCCATAACAGCTTTAAGACTCTGCCAGTACTCTCAGATAAGTTTTTCAGTTTGTGTCCAAAAGGTTTTGATTTTCATATATTTACAACTTAGTGGAAAATAACAGGACTATAAAATGACATCAAGTTAACTTTACTATTGAACTTCCTAACTTTTTACTGGTCTCTATTAAAATGATTTTCAGGTTCTACACAACAATGTGTGTTAGCTTGGTTAGGATAGAATTTAAATCCAAGTCTTAACTTTGCATTTCAGACTCATCAATGTATAATTGCATGTCAGTAACCTTTGTTAGTTGTCTTAGCCCAGCAAGAGAGAAATCTAGGGGTCACTCAGTCAGAAAACTTAGATCCATTTGCAAGGCCCAAGATCTTCGAGGCTGTGTGAGTAATTATATTTTACTGAAGTATAGATTTAGCAGTCTAAAATATGAGGGATAGCTTTTAGACATGCTGAACAACCTTGTATTTTCATTGACTGCTATATAAGGCAAAATTTTTGACTGAAACGTATTAACTGGTAAGCATTTAAGAAGGAACTGTAAAATGTTATACAAAATCCTAACTTTTTCTACATTATAAATTAATAGGGGGAAAAACACAAGAAAAAGGTTAATCTTGGAATGTGTGTATAAGCAATTTCACGTTTAACATATTTCTAACTGAAGAAGTTGATGGAGAAGGAAAAAAAGAATGTTCCAAGTGAGAAGGAAGACTTCTCTTCTATTGCTCATTTTTCCAATGCACTTCCTTTGAGGAATAAGACTACAGAATCAGATTTTTCTTACATGTAGTCCACAGGCAGAAGGGTTTGACATCTTCAAAGTCTTTGGCAGATTTAATGGAATCATCAAATGATGTTTATAAGCAAGTTTTTCCTGTGTGTACTTGTGAAGATGTGGCCATTTTCAGCTTAGGAAAAGAAGTACAAGGAAAACTTTTCTACTAACGAAGGTAATACAAGCTCACTAGAAAGGGGATGAAGGCTCTGAGTGGGCCTGAGTGGGGTAGAGGAATACCATCTGGATCAAAGAGTGGACAGATGTATTGTGCTGCTGGGGGTGGGGAATGGGATATGCTTGTGTTCATCTGTATGTGACTGCCAGGGCTTGCCAGGAGAGTGTCTTACTCTCGACTAGTGACAGACTAAGTCATATCGCAGTTGGCTGCCCTAAGGAATTATTCTTTAGCCAACATCAGGCTGTTACTTGAGTTGAGAAACAGCGATCTGTTGTATTAATATATTTCCTTTAAGATTACAGGGCAATATTTTTGTCTAATGTATTCCTGGACAGACGTAAGGAAAGAATTGACTGGGTCTTCTGAAGTACGTTGGTGGTCACCTTGCAAAGGAAAAGAAATGCTGAAAGAGCCATTGAAATAGACATCTCCCCAAATTGTCCAAAGACTTTAGGTCTTTAGGCCTATTAGATTAACAACAAAGACAGATACAGTAGGGGGTATCAAATTTGTCATGGTTGTAACCACTCTGTAAGAACAAAATAGTCCCTAAGATTCGTTCCTCTTGGAAGAACCCAATTGGCCTCCCACAGGGAAGAAATAGGTAGCCCAGAAGAGAGTGTAGACAGAACCTTCTGTTTTAACTGGGAGAGGTGGTCAAAGGAAGGATCTGATTTCAAGCTTATTTCAGTGTGACTTCTTTCTTCCTTATTCCAGGCAGCACAACTTATACTTTATCATCTAAATTTTCCACTGCCAGTCCTGAAGGTCCTGTTCTCCTACAGTGGCCTAGGAAAGATCATCACAGAGAACTTTTTTTCAGAAGATGTTATCAATATACCAGGAGGCAGTTTCAGTGGATATTTTGTGCTCCTGTACTACTGGACTTTCTCTATTAGGAGGAAGGCTGTTACCACTCATTGTCTTCTAAGAATATCTCAGAAGTTGAGGGGGTCATTTTTTTTCCCATTTAAAGTCAAACCCTTTTCCAGTTGAAGTTTTATTAATCAGAATGTTTTAATTATTATACTCTTTAAGAGCAATTGGAAACCTCAGACATTTAGGAGATTTTTGCTTTCAGTGGTATCAGGTGTGAAATTTCCCACTCTATTATCACATTTCAACAAAAAGTCTCCTCACAAAATGTCAGGCTGTTGATCTCTGGGCCATGTCCAATTTATGTTTGGATCAAGAGCTTGGTTTGAAACAAATTTATTCTTTCCCCATTTATGCTTTGGTTTGCACTTTGAAGCAGTCACGGTTGATCCTTTCTGTATCCTTTTTGGCTTTCTTTTCAATGAAACTGATTTGGGAATGTGCTCTGGGGGAGGCCTCAGATGCAAATTGTCTAAAAAGCAAACCAACTGCCACTGTAATGAGGGCAGTATGGACATTAAATCCTTATAACCAAGTATTTGGCTTTACAGGCCCTCCACGGTTTGTCTGCATTATTTTCTATCTGGACGTAGGCCTCATGAGACAGTGTGCTGAATAAAAAGTACCTGCACTGTCAAAAGCAATATCCTGACAATCCAGTTATATTTTGTTACAAGTAGACCCCAGATCAATGTGTGCCTTTAAAAATACAATTGCTTAGCTCTATTAAAAAAAATATGATTGTATTTGCACTGTAACATAACAGCAGTGAGAATGCATTGAGTTCATATTTTATAGAAGAAATGATTTAGTAGGTGTATGTTAATGTGAATATTGATATATTTTTTTCTGCAATACTTGCCATAATAATTTAAATGAGAATCATGGAATCATAGAATCACAACCAGGTTAGAAGAGATCCACCGGATCATCAACCATTCCCACCAATCTAACCATGCCCCTCAGCACCTCATCCACCCGTGCCTTAAACACCTCCAGGGAAGGCGAGTCAACCACCTCCCTGGGAAGCCTGTGCCAGTGCCCTATGACCCTTTCTGCGAAAAATTTTTCCTAATGTCCAGCCTGAATCTCCCCTGGCAGAGCTTGAGGCCATTCCCTCTTCTCCTGTCCCCTGTCAGTTGGGAGAAGAGGCCAGCACCCTCCTCTCCACAACTTCCCTTCAGGTAGTTGTAGAGAGCAATGAGGTCTCCCCTCAGCCTCCTCTTCTTCAGGCTAAACAACCCTGACTCTCTCAGTTGCTCCTCGTAAGTCTTGTTCTCCAGCCCATTCACCAGCTTCGTTGCTCTTCTCTGGACTCGCTCCAGACCCTGAACGTCCTTCTTGTGGTGAGGGGCCCAGAACTGCACACAGTATTCAAGGAGCGGTCTCACCAGTGTCTAGTACAGAGGGAGAAGTACCTCCCTGGACCTGCTGGCCATGCCATTTCTGGTACAGGCCAAGATGCCATTGGCCTTCTTGGCCACCTGGGCACACTGCTGGCTCATGTTCAGTTGGCTGTCAACCAACATTCCCAGGTCCTTCTCCTCCTGGCATCTTTCCAGTCAGACTTCTCCCAGTCTGTAGCACTGTGGTTCGTTGTGATGAGTTTTACAGTAATATGTCTTATTAACAACAGAGAATCTGAAATTTTTACGTTCATAAAGGGTTTATAATTAAGCCATGAAAATTAATTTAGCCATTTATTATGGATTGTTAATTAGTTTGCTAATAGGGCTGTCATTTCCAAGCTCTTTGCAGAAGGTGAATATTAGGTTAGATCTATCTCTTGAGGTTTCAAGGAGGTTTACAACATCCCCTATGAAAGGTGTTACTGTCCAAATTTTTCTTGTAGAGAACTCTTCTCTCCTGCCAAATGTTTAAGGATTATTACTGTGAATGTTGACAATTTCTATTCTGCCATGTCTACTTTTTGGCATAATTTCCTGGGTAATCAGTGTCTTTTTTTTCCTCATGTGGCACTGATTACTGCAAATATTTGAACAAATTGCAAATAAGAAAATCCTATCTAAATGCTGGAACAACTTTACTGTACCCTGAGCTCAGAATATACCAAATACCTTCTAAAAGCATATGAATTGATTATCTTTGGAAAGAATTTATTCCAGAAATGAAATTATGTTTATTCCAGAGACATTTGGTATAGAATATTATGCCAGAAGTACTAAATCCTGAACATTACATTGAATTTTAATTCAGGTCTACTCTGCACAGAACTGAGGGTGTATACAGTGTGACAGTAGTTTTCTGTATGTTGCATTTATAATGACAAAGTGATATGCTGTTTCTAATATAGTTTGGATTTTTTCTGGATTTTTTTTTGATGAAATATGCCACTCATGTTATCCTGTGATAAGGAGGCTTAAATAAAAGTATTGTTTACTCCATCAAATGCAAATTACATGTATTACACTTGAAAAATTTAATGTATATTTTTTTAATACTGTTTGAAGAACAAATTTGTGCCTTGCAATAGCCAGAAGGATGATTTACTCAATGTTCTTCTCAACATTTCCAGTTTTATGATTAAAGATGCAAATCCACCCCTCCAAGACTATGTCTGTATCTTTTTATTTAACAAATAAAGAACCACGATCACCTTCAAAATCTTTCTCTTTTGACTTGATACACAGTTGCATACAATGCTGCCAATGTGCAATGCAGTTCCCAGATTGTTTTCTGAAAGGCTGTTGAGGATCTCCATCATTTTTGGTTTCACATTTTCTACTGACAAAAAAATACATTCATTTGAGTGCCAACTTGATCTTTAGTAGCTCTTCACCATACACCTCAGTTGGTAATTGAAAAGTTTCCATTGTGGATTTCTTCAGATTCACAAGAACCTTGGTGTTAACTCACTGATCACTCATGCACACTGACATTTTTAAATTAGGGTAAGAAAATTGTTGTATTTGAACATCTGTCCACTTAAGTGAAGTGATTGAGTTGAGCCTACTGTCATTGTGACAAGTTAGAACATGTTCTGTAACCATCTCTTTGTCTCTCTCCTCCCACTCCTGATTCCCAAGCTAATAAGATTACTCTTGTATTTTTTTGTGTTGGATCTCGTATATATGTGAGAATGTGAACATATTTCATAGAATCATAGAATAGTGAGGGTTGGAAAGGACCCTAAAGATCATCTAGTTCCAAACCCCCTGCCATGGGCCGGGACACCTCCCACCAAATCAGGCTCCCCAAGGCCCCATCCAACCTGTGCTTGAACCCCAAGGCCCCATCCAACCTGCCCTTGAACACCTCCAGGGATGGGGCACCCACAACTTCCCTTGGCAACCTGTTCCACCACTCTCATGGTGAAGAAATTCCTCCTTACAGCAAGTCTAAATCCACCCCTCTCCAGTTTACACCTGTTCCCCCTCATCCTATCACCACAAGCCTTTATAAAGTCCCTCTCCTGCTTTCTTGTAGGCCCCTTTCAGGTACTGGAAGGTCACTATAAGATCTCCTTGGAGCCTTCTCTTCTCCAGGCTGAACAACCCCAACTCTCTCAGCCTGTCCTTGTATGGAAGGTGCTCCAGCCCTCTGATCATCTTTATAGCATCCTCTGGACCCATTCCAACAGCTCCATATCCTCCTTATGTTGAGGATTCCAGAACTGGACACAATACTCCAGATGGAGTCTCACAAGGGAGGAATAGAGGGGCAGAATCACTTCCCTCAACCTGCTGGCCGCATTTTTTTGATGCAGCCCGGGATACGATTGGCCTGCTTTGAGGCATTGACCACTACTCTTTGAATACAACTGTCCAAGCAGTTTCTTATCCACTGAACCATCCATCTATCAAATCCATATCTCTCTAATTTAGAGAGAAGTATGTTGTGGGGGACTGTCAAAGACTTTACAGAAGTCTCGATAGATCACATCCATCAGTTTGGCTGTATTCCTGCTGCAGTTATCCCATCATAGAAAGCCACTGAGTTAGTCATACAGGATTTGCCTCTGGTGAAGCCATGCTGGCTGCCATTAATCAACTCCATGCCCTCCACTTTCTTCAGCAAAGATTCTAAGGAGGATCTGTTCCATGATCTTCCTAGGTACAGAGGTGAGGCTGACAGGTAAGTAGTTCCCAAGGTCATCTTTTCTACCCTTTATAAATGGGCACAAAGTTACCCTTCTTCCAGTCACCAGGGACTTCTTCTGATTGCCATGACTTTTCAAATACTGTGGAGAGTGTCTTGGCAACCACATCTGCCAGTTCCCTCCAGACTCTGGGATGCATCTTGTCAAGTCTCATAGACTTATAAATGTTCAGGTTCCTCAGGTGGTCACGAACCTGATCCTCCTTTACTGTGGGAGAGGGGTGACCCCCCGGGTCACCATCCCGCTGTCCCATGACCCAGAAGGGGTGAGGAGAGCAGTTTTCAATGAAGACTGAGGAAAAAAAGTTGTTAAGTACTTTAGCCTTCCCCTCCTCTGCTGATATAAGGTCACCTTTCCCCACTATGAGTGGGGCTACATTCCCTTTAATTTTTCCTCTTTTTATTGATGTACCCGTAGAAGCCCTTCTTTTTAGTCTTTACTGCCCTTGCCAAGTTCAGCTCCAGTTGTGCCTTGGCCTTCCTGACTTCATCCCTACACAACTGGGCAATATCCCTATACACACTCCAGGTTACTTGTCCCTGCTTGCACTGCCTGTGCAGTTCCCTCTTCTTTAGTTTAACCAGCACATCTCAACTCAGGTATCCTTCAAACCTGTTGTAAGCTAGTTCCAGACACTGACTTGATTGCCTCACAAAGATCTAACTTATTTCACTAAGTCCTGTATTTGGCATGCTTTTTTTACTGTAAAATAACTCTGTCTAAGCCAACTTTTTACACTAGAGTTCAGGATCAGCCCTTGAGCAGATGAGTATCTAAACGTACAGAAGAAAAGGCTTACTGATATACAAAAGGACCCCATGTCTGTGTTATCATGAAAAGTAAGAATAATACAGCTGCATATAAACATGTGTAAGTGAAGCATGAAAATAATCCATCTTTTACTTCTAAAACCAAATAAATTATACCATGCACATACTGTATTTAAAGATGGATTACTGAAAATATCCTCATTACATGTCTAGCTATTGTGTCCTTTGTTAGAAGATAGAAATGTTAAACAATACAATGAGTTCAGAAATTAATAATTCAGAGAAAGGGGAAAAAAGAACTCCATAAATGCTTGTTCATTCCACTTACACCCAGTCCCACAAAAGCTATAATGGGAGCAACTTCTTCCTCTTCCTTTAAACTGCCACTTCTAATGAGTGGTGCATGGAAGGAGTAAAATCCAAGGTCACCATAACCCATCCTCTCCAGGTGCAACAGACATAGTAAGGAGAGGTGGGTTACTGGGGGAATTTTAGAGACTGGGTTGGTTAGGTTAGTGAGAAATATTGCCCATCTCTTTGTTATGGCAGAGTAAAAGCTAATCTTTACAATAGGAAATCAGATTTTTACAGTCTAGAATAGAGCAGGCACATCTAAAATGTCTCCCAAAGTAAGTGCCTCAGGAAAAAAGATTAGGTATTACAAGGCTTTAATAAGAAGTGCAGACATGAGCTGGAGAGTTCAAAAATCCCTACCAGTGTTTTCTGTAAAAGAATATCAAAACATCTTGGACAAATATAAAGGGCAAAGCCAGAGAGTCTGCCACAAAAGTAATATGGTAGATCAAGATTCGGAAAGAAGTAAAAAGGCTGAAAGTGTCTTTCTGTCAAATTGCATGTGAATAATGAAAATATAGAAGACTTACTGGAGAGGATTTGAAAAGATACTGAGCCTGGGTAGGCAGAAATACCTTGGTTTTGTACCAGCTCATACAGCAATGGAAATACTGGAAATACTAGAGAGCAATTGGATGCCTGTTGTAGAAGTGGTGTGACAGAGAGCAATGAATGAACACAAGATAATATAAACCATTTACTTTCCAATAGAGTGACCATCTTCCCAAAGTCCATTCTACCTCAGCCTCTGGACTAAAGTCTAAGTGCCTTCTTAGTCTTCCTCCTAAATTCATGCCTGAGGCTCACAAGGATTCAAAAATATATGGTACCTTTTAATCATCCTTTCAGTGATAGATAGAAGTATTTACATTTTAGAAGGCTAAAATATTACCTAATTATGTATTTAGGTCACAAAGAAAACAGCTGCTTTATATCTTTATAATAACCTACTTATTAGAATTCTTTTAGACAATGCCGTGTCCTGTTCTTTTCCTGTCAAAATTGCACAACAGCTGACAAGTCCGGGGAAAATACTTTAAGATTTAAATTTCAGTATTGTAAATGAAATTAGAATCAAATTACTATGAAAAAAACCCACACAGTAAATAAGCCTTAACCTAATAAAAGCAGGATTTTATGTTTTCTCCTCTGCTGACAGTGTACAGAGAGGATTCCTGTGGAGCTACACTCATCCTCTGGGTCCTCAACAGGGCTCTTCATCCAAGGCTCTAAAATATAATGCACTACTTCTTGCTGTGGGAAATAAACACTGAAGTACCAGTATGCCATAATTGATTCAGTATAATGCTTAATACTTCAGTGATTTTCATATTGTGTTTTCTTCCACTAGAAGAAAATGCTGTTATTTGGGGATTAGATGAAACCTTACTGAAGGTGTAGGTAAGAGCCACTTTTCACTTAGCAAAGATGTAAGCAGCAGATAAACTACTTTTTGGAGCTAAGACTTTTGAGGGAGAAGGGATCACTGATTACAACGCAGACACCAGACAAGTTGTGTGGAAGTACAGATATATCTGGTGCAGAGTCGAAACTACAGAGTATATGGATATTTGTTTGTGTCCGTGGCAAGAGAATCACTGATAATGTGGCCATGAAGAAGGATATCAGAGGTTTTTGGTCATGATGCTAAATGAAAAAATGTTTTGTCCCGAAGGTAAAATAACTAACCATAGCTGCATTCGTGCTTGTTTATGGAAATTATGGGCATCATGAAGAGCACTACTGCAGAGTAGAAGAACTTGTTGATGACCAAGTATTTCTGTGTAAAAAAAAAAGTCAAGACTCAAAATGACCACTGAATTCTTTTATGTAAAAGGGCACACAGCGTATGAAGCAGGGAGGTAGCAAATTATTAAGAACATCCAGCATTTGTAAGCAAATCAATGATAGAAATAAAAGCAGGAACAAGAAAGAAGTGAAGTGGAAAACAAAGAACTTTGTATCACTCTTTTGCTTCCCAAGCTCCATAGTTTTTAAATTTTTTTCACCTCTTTCCAATCATACATTCTTCTCACTTTAGGTGGGAAGCTACCTTAGAAAAATAAAGTCCTCATAGAGTGAGATTGGAAATGAGGAAAATCAGTATTGAACACAAAGCCACAAAAAGTTCCCTTCCCACGATACAAATACAGGGTATGAGATGATTGAGAGCTGCCCTGCAGAGAAGGACTTGTGGGTGCCAGTCAATGAGAAGCTTGACATGAGCTGGCAATGTACACTCACAGCCCAGCAGGCCAAATGTATCCTGGGCTGCACCAAAAGAAGTGTGGCCAGCAGGTTGAGGGAAGTGATTCTGCCCCTCTATTCCTCCCTTGTGAGACTCCATCTGGAGTATTGTGTCCAGTTCTGGAATCCTCAACATAAGAAGGATACGGAGCTGTTGGAATGGGTCCAGAGGATGCTATAAAGATGATCAGAGGGCTGGAGCACCTTCCATACAAGGACAGGCTGAGAGAGTTGGGGTTGTTCAGCCTGGAGAAGAGAAGGCTCCAAGAAGACCTTAGAGTGACCTTTCAGTACCTGAAAGGTGTTGAGAATTGTTTCTTTAAGTGCCTTGGCAGGGTGGGGCACAAAAGTGGTGAATGACTTTGTTGTGTTATGTTAATGAAGTAATTTGGGGATGGGGGCAGGAGTTTGCAAGCTTATGTGAGTGGGACGGTTGCCAAAGAAGGCTGGTGGCAAGGGCAGAAGTGACCAATCAATATTTACCTGATGTTTTGGCCTGCTTGGTCTATATAAGCAGCGAGTTAACCCTTAATAAAGGACTTCATCTGAAAATCATATTGATTTGTTTGTGAAGTTCACTTGCCCCCACCACGTTAGAAAGGGGCCTACAAGAAAGATGGAGAGGGACTATTTATAAAGGCTTGTGGTGATAGGACAAGGGGTAATGGGTATAAAGTGGAGGGGGAAAAATTTAGGCTTGATGTAAAGAGGAATTTCTTCACCATGAGTGTGGTGAGATACTGGAACAGGTCACCCAGGGAAGTTGTGGATGCCCCATGTGTGTTCAAGGGCAGGTTGGATGGGGCCTTGGGGAGCCTGATTTGGTGGGAGGTGTCCCTGCCCATGGCAGGGGGTTTGGAACTAGATGATCTTTAGGGTCCTTTCCAACCCTCACTATTCTGGTCCTTTCCAACCCTCACTATTCTATGATTCTATGTTTCTATGATATCTCCACTATAAAGTCAATTTAGAGTGAAAAATGAAAAAAAAAATCAATAAGTAGTCATCTCAAAAACAGTCTAGTTTGAGTTCCTGCCTTTGACTTAAAATATCAAGGAAAATTCTGTAGCTGAAATTTTACAATTGTCAAAAATGCAATTTCATTTCTTCGACTGTGAATGAATTTCTGTCCTTTAAAATTTCACCGTCATGAAAGAAGGCAGTTGTGCTCATACTTCATCTTGCTCATTGTTTGGATAGTGATTGTCCTTTAGAAACTTTTAAATGTCTTTGTACCTCCTCTAATGATCCTAATAACTTTATTAGAGGCAAAAGGTATGGCAACAATCTCCTTAAATAGGATAGAAATAATGATTTAAGTTTATAATATGCCATTTTCACAGGAATCTAATTTCAATCCAGATGGCAAACGCTGTTTAAACTGTTTCATGAATTAAACAGAAGAGGCTGATTTTAATTGTTAAAAACAAGATATCTCTCAGCATTAAAAGTAAGTAAAATATGGTTGTGTTTTTCTTAATAACTGCCCTGAAATTTTTATTAGCATATACTTGAAATTCTAAGCAAAGAAATATTATTTCTTACACTCTGAGAAGCAATAAATCTTCTCCATCCTAGAAGGCAGAGACCTAATATCTTCCTTATTATGATTTATCCTGGAATGGGGCCACCACCAAGGCTACCATAGGAGATCATATTTACCAGCATGTATTTGTTTCCTTGGCCTAAAAGAGAAACTTGTTACATCTGTCTTGAAATATGCTAATGTTTCTCCTCTGGTGAAGAGCATGGAAAGTCTCTCATTTTATTATATAGTTTGCCTGTCCAGAGTTAAGAAAATGGTGTCTAACTCCTCCTTTGAAAATAATTTTCTCCTTGTGAACACCGTCTCTGCTCTATATGATGCTTTATTACCAAATAGGGACCAGTGCAGATATGAAGGTTCATTAAAATTTATGTGTCAAAATCTACAGCCTATTTGAGATATATGCATTCTTTTGTTTTGCGGAATCAAACTCTTTTTTTTTTTTTTTTTTTTTTTTTTTTTTTTTTTTTTTTTTTTTTTTTTTTTTTTTTTTGTTTTTTTTTTTTTCTTNATTCTCTGGAGAAATAGTCCAGCAGCGCCTAGAATGTCCCACTCCCCACTGGTCCTACAACTGGACAGAGAGGGTGTCCCTTCATGGTGGCCAAATTGTTTTGCAGAATCAAACTCTATAACTCTGTGAAGGGTTATAAAGCAGGTATGCGTTTATTTGCCGGTGGGTGTGAGGGGGTAATCCTCCTAACTCGCACACTGAACAGTCTAACAAGCAGATAGTTATAGTGTGAAGACATGCCTATGCATAAGCACCTATTACATATTCATGACTTTCCCCGCTCCTTATTATAAGTAGATTCAAGAAGCTTCTTCTATACTTGCGCAGGCGTGATGTTGTGGTCTGAAGTCACCTTCATCTTCCTTATGAACTGTTCCCTGAATCCAAACTCTGCGCAGGTGCAGTCTCATCCTGGTAGAACTGCAGTTGTTTTCTGTATTCCAGCTTTTCCTTTAACAGTGAATGTCTGTGAATGAGCTTCTCTTATCAACATCCAGGGTCTTCAAGGCCTTTACTAGCAGTCGGTGTGTATTTCAGTAAGCTAAACTATCTAAGTTTTTCTAACGTCTCTGCAGTTTTTCTAACTGACCATTATGCCCGCACATCAGTTTGACAGAACAGTCATGAAAGCAGCAAGTTGTTTGAGCTTATATAGTTTTTTCATTATTCTTTCAAGTTGGTGGAAGCAGGAACTCTTTGAACTAGTGGATCAATACCAGTAATAGTTCTAAATATATTTTCATCATTAACAAAAAGATATGTATAGTAAAGAGCCCTGAAACAACAAGAGTTAATGCCAACCAAATAAATAAAAAAAATTGTCCTGTTATCTATTCTCTCTTATACATGTCTTGCAGAATCAAAAGTATATTGTAAAGATCATCAGAATAATGTACACTAAAATCCATTTATTTTACTCTGGACATTCTTTTGTCAACAACAAAATCTCATCCAATAAGAACTGTTCTATTTAGTGATTCATTATACTTGTTTTATCATTGTCTTTCTCAGCTCTTGGTCCAAGTGCAGTTGACATAAAAGGGGAATGAAAATATTTTACTCTGCAGAAAATTACTGCTGGACTCATATGCATAATAAAACTGCTTTCATTAGCTCCATAGTTATATTCTGCTTAATATAAGGAACATTAGAAAGAATATTGACTTCGTTCATACACTGAAAGATAATTTATTTCATTTATATGTTCTTTTCTTACCTTGCTATAATATTCTTACCGGGAAGATCAGTGACTTTGTGGAGGTTTGTGACTTTTTTTTTTTTAATCAGACTTTCAACACACTATTCTCAAATAAGTTTGGCAAGACCAAGCCTATAGCTTTTAGGTAGTCAAATATCCCATAAAAAGACATCAGGCTGAAGGAAGGAAGAAAGGTGTGTTCTGTTTTTAGCAAGTAGATGCAGAACTGACTGCTGTGAAACAGTCACTCAACAGCTGTTTTCTGTTTAGTCTTATTAGCTGAAAAGAGAGAGAGAGAAAAACTATGCAAATAGCTGCTGTTCCTATTAATGTTCATGTTTTAAAATATCTGCTCCACTCACCTTGCCTTTAAGGATGGGAGCAGCTGGATTTTGAGATATGAACTAGATTATTCCCTCTGAAAATATTCCTACAGATTAATTATGTCTGGTCTTTTATGTTAGATATTCTATTTAAGCTTTCTGAAGTACTTGTATTGTCTATGTATTTTTATTGTATTTCTGAAGAGATATGCATACTATTACTTCTGCCTTGCTGCCTCAGCTATTCTAGGAGTTATTCACTTGTGTTCTTGCAAGTTGTCATCTTAGAAAAAAGTAATCTTATTCCTGACAGAGAGTCACAGATTTTCTGTTTCTTTTCCCTTTCTTCCTACAGTCCAAGACAGATGACCACCAGTTTATTTTTTTAAAACAATCATTAAAATAATTTTTTTAAAATGTATCACTCCTGTCTCAGAGGAATGCATCTCAGATTTTCTTGAAGAAAGATACTCCCACAGGACCCCTCATTGCTATTGCTCTTGATGGAAAACTTCCAGCTATTAGGTATGTTTGGAAATCTAGGTCAAAGCTTTGTAATCCTGTCTAAATCTTTGACTAAATTCTTCCTTTATCATGTTTTTAGACTTCTTTTTCATAATATCTCTTAGTCTGTGATGGTGGTAATAACTATGCTTGGCTTCTGAACTATTCTTATATTGCTTTTGTATTGCATTGGAAGGTTATGTTCTCATTTTTTTTTTGTATTTATTTTTTTCTGTCAGAAGTTCCTGCCTTTCACTTACTTTCACTTTCAGAAGGTGGCAAAAGACTCAATCTCTGGAATGAGTTTACAGGTTTTCTTTTAGGATTTTAAAATATTTGCAGGTAGATAGTCTTTTAAGGGAGTGGAGGTAGTTGTAAAACACAGTCTGCATGCCAGCTGTAGTCTTCTTATAGCTTTCACTGTCTGTGAATTATTCCTGCAAAGCATAGTTTCTGCTATAAGGATCTTGAAGGGATGATATTGTTCTGTCCGTTGGTGAAGAAAGACAGAGATTCAGAATCTAGAAAATATTTTTAGGAAATGGAAAGTCTATTATCATTACTTATTCATATTAAATAGCACAGTAAAAAGATGGTTACCAAGGTGTATTTCTTTCAAATATAAATTGATCCTGACTTCTCAAGTGGAAAAGATACTGTAAGCTTTTCTAATAAGGACATAATTCTGGTTTAGTTAGCCAAATTGGGACAATTCTTTTTCTCCATGAGGCTCATTCATCCTGGATTTGAGTATTCAGACTAACTATACGGGGGTCGTGAAACACTGGAACAGGTTGCCCAGAGAGGCTGTAGATATCCCATAACAGGAAACATCCAAGTTCAAGTTGGATGGGGCTCTGAACAACCTGGTTGAGTAGAAGATGTCACAGCTCATCACAGGGGTTTTGGACTATATGATTTTATTATAGTATAATCATTATATAATTCTATGATTCTACACTACAAAGGTAAAGAATCAAATTATTTATGTACATGTAGAGACTTGGTCCAGCTTACATTTTGGTTTATAGTTTGCATTTTTTACTGTCTCCTTCCATGCTGCATTCTAAAGTACAGGCCTCTTCTGATGTTTCACAACATGGTAGTGTGATTGTTAGTAGAAGAAAAAACAGAACAGGAGATTTGCATACGCTATTAAAATATCAGTAACTCTGACATGTGCAATGGGAAGTCAATGGCCCAGAAAATCATTCAGCATGTTCCATGAAACAGTCAACAGACATTGCTGCTGTATGAAGAAAGATAAAGTGAAAAACTTGTTCTGACTACTTCTGACTTTACTTCTGGGATATAACAGCTGGAATTGTAGGTGTAATAGCTGCTCAAAAAAATTAAGACAGACACCAGGAGGGACATTTATGATTAACCTTCTGACTGTTTCTGTGACACCAATCTCAGTATTTCTCCTAATAATTCCAGCATTCAACCCAGTGTCTCTTCAGTTGACTACAGTGTGTTTTTTGAAAGCATGGCTTGCCTTGGTTTATATGACTAAATCCAATGTATCGAATTACAAAATGACATGTTATTGTGCTAGTACACCCTCATAATTCAAGTGACTCAATGCATTGTACAGCTAGAGAAGCAGCTGAGGAAGTGGAGAAGGGAAAGAGTGAGAAACATTCCAAACTTAGGACTTCTTTATGAGGAAGAAGCAGCTGAACAGAAAACTGGTCAAATTTTTGAGATCTAAGTGGCAGATAAGCAGACTATGCATTTGCCTGCCATTTCAGTTTTGGCTTAAAGAAAATATTACATTCTATGGACTTTTGGAAAAATGTGCTTCCATAAAAGTATCTCTTTATTGAGGAAAAACAATGATTTATAACCTGTTCTAGTTAAGTACTGGTCACAGTAGCTGGTGAATAGAAATTCTAAGTGGCAGTAAACACCTCTCTTTCAAAACATATAATTGAGCTTTGATTATAAAAGTATTTTTTATTACCTGAAAAGATGTGCAAAGATCAAAAAAGGTTGATTCATTTTAGAAAGTGGATGTTTGTTGATGGATATAAATCCTAAGCCTATCTGAAGAAAGATCGAAATTGACTTCTTATTTTGTGTCACCTCAGGAAAAGAAGAACAGAAAATTTACCTTCTCTCACTCTGGGTCATTCCCCAAAATGACCTTTTCTTGTAATCCATAAGCAATTGGAGATACAGATAAACTGCTTAATCCATGAACTACTGGAGAGGTATCAGTGATTTCACATCACTTGGAGATGTAGAATCACTTACCATTAAACTAAACTGTCAAAGATGGCTGTTATTCAGCTCATACACACTTCCTAGTCATCTGCTTTACTTTACACTTGTCATACATCAGTGTTAGCTTTATTGAAGGACCAGCTGCAATTTTGTCTGCAAATGAAACTTCTTTATGCTAGGCTGTATAAAAACATGTAACTAAAGATAGTTCATATTCCCAGTGGTTTGCAGACCTTGCAAAGTACTGGAATAGATTTTTATTCTTTAAAAATGCTTCAACTATAGAGATTGCACAATTTCCCCTAAACGATCTATTCTAACTGCCAAAGCAGTTTCCTATTTTTTTCTTTCAGCTACTTGAAGTAAGATATATAATGCAAACAATAATATTTTAAGTTATTTTGTTGCTTCATATTCTTGTTCCTAAATTGGAGAGACACAGATTTAATGGATAGATCACTCAGTGGATGAAGACTTGGCTGGATTGTTGCACTCAAAGAATTGTGGTCAATGTCTCAAAGCCCAAGCGGAGATTGGTGACAAGTGCTGTTCTGCAGGTGCCAGTACTGGGACAGGTGTTGTTTAATATCTTTGTCAGAGACATGGACAGTGGGATTGAGTGCACTCTCAGCAAGTTTTCCAATGACATCAAATTGTGTGGCATGGTTGACACACTGGAGGGAAGGACCCT
This sequence comes from Piaya cayana, assembly GCA_013389865.1. Taxonomy (NCBI): domain Eukaryota; kingdom Metazoa; phylum Chordata; class Aves; order Cuculiformes; family Coccyzidae; genus Piaya; species Piaya cayana. Next base: position 134,834 of record WAAB01015791.1, read on the forward strand.
TCTGCTATCCAGAAGGACCTCAACAGCTTGAGAAGTTGGCCTGTGCGAGCCTCAAGAAGTTCAATAAGGCCAAGTGCAAGGTCCCACATGTAGATTGGGGCAATGCTAAGCACAGTTACAGGTTGGGTGGAGAATGGATTGCGAGTAGTCCTAAAGAGAAGGACTTGGGGGTGCCTGCGGATGAGAAGCTTATCATGAGTCGACTCTGCTTGCAGTCCAGAAAGCCAACCATATCCTTGACTGCATCAGAAGAAGTATGACTAGCAGATTGAGGGAGGTGACTGCTCCTGTGAGACTTAACCTGTAGAATTGTGTTTAGTTCTGGAGTCCACAACACAGGAAAAACACAGGTCTGCTGCACTGAGCCCAGAGGAGGGCCACAAAGATGATCAGAGGTCTAGAACACCTCCCATATGAGGACAGGCTGAGAGACTTGGGCTTGTTCAGCCTAGAAAAGAGAAAGCTCTGAGGAGACCTTATAGCGGCTTTCCAGTACTTAAAAGGAGTCTACAAGAAATCTGGGTAGGGACACTGCAGGGAGTGAATTGATAGGTCTTTCTTAATCTGAAATATTAAGAGAGATTTAAATTAGATATTGGAAAGAAATTTTTTTATTGTGTGGATGGGAGGCGCTGGAACATGTTACTCAGAGAAGTACTGGATGCCCCATCCCCAGTGGTGTTCAAGGCTGGACAAAGCTTTGAGCGATGTGATCTAGTGGAAACTGTCCCTCCTTGTGGTAGGGGAGTTGGAACTGGATAATCTTTAAGGTCCCTGCTGACTCAAACCATTTTATGATTTAATGATGATTCTACGTTAATACTTTCCCCTACCTAATTGGCAGTAGGGCAATCCTTTCATAGACTCACACATATTTTCCTGCTAGTACCAACTCTTTTTTTTTTTTTTTTTTTTTTTATAAATACTTTATAAATAACTGAAAAAAACCCTTAGAAAAATCAGTTTATTTTCTTAAGTAAAATCATGCCCTTTTAAGGAACAAATATCAGACAATATATAGGAACAGACTATGTTGGGTGGCATGGTTACTTCTACTTCAGTTACTGTGGATGATTAGCCTCAAAAGGCAACTATGCTTGATTAATGTATTTTCTTGGAAAAATAACAGGCTTTTCACCAGAAAAGCTATTAAGACATATTGTATTATAAAATGTGCTCTCGTAGTATGTAATAGTTTATAGAGGAAGATAATATCTTCTGGTACTGTAAGAATTACAAATAAAAAAATAACTTTTATTGTAAAAACACTCATATTTCAAATACTCACAGGGACTATCATTACTTTCCATGAGCATGCACATAATTTATGCAGCAGTGAACAAGTGTATTATTTCTTCAGGTTTTAAAATCAATTGACAAGCAAGAACACGCTCCTCTGAAGTAGTTGACTATTTTTACCCTCCATGGTTTTGTCCATCATGACAAATTTTGCTTTTTCTTTGTGCTCTGTCTTCAGCTCTGAAGGCCACTTCTCCCTCTGAGATAGCCACAGCCAGTCCTTCTAAAGGAAAAACATTGGACAGAACTTCCAAACAGTCCAAGTTCCGATTACCTCAATCTTCAGATATTACATTAATTGGTATGATATGTCTTCCTCTTCTCCATGATCAATTCAATCCTGTGCCTACCACTGCCAATAGAAATATTCATTTGACTTCAAGATGCACTGAATGAACTTCAACTAGTAAATCCTATCAAATCGGTAACTATATTTATCCAAGTAAGGACAAAACTTTGTGCTGGATGTGGCAGTATTTCTTGAGAAGAGAGACCAAAGAATAAATAACTATTATAGTGGTAGACATGACAATTAGAACAAGTTTTTGAAGGTACTTGTTCTTGAATTCTTTGGCACTATGTTTCTGCTTAGAAAACTCAGATTTCTCTCTGTCTTTTCTTCATGTCAACAATGTCTTAAAATGGTAGAAAATCAATTTTGACAAGAAATGGAGTTTACACTTGTCCGGGGTGTCACTTACTCTAGTCAAAACAGACAACAATTGCTAGACCTCTGAGTGGAAGTGCTTTGAGTCTGAGAACCTAAGAATAAAAGGTATTATTTAGTTCTGAGAACATGTGAGGTATCTTACCCTTGTTTATTAATAGACAATGAAGTCCATGACAGTGTTAGTTCTGGGTATATTGAAATTTCCTGTCCTCTCTCTTGTAAAATTATGGACTAGTTCATAGACATTTATATCTATAAATGCCTTTCTTTTGACAGTTAAACAAAGAATATCCCCTGCACCCTCTCAAGCCAGTGACCTGTATGTCATCTTGTGCCTACCTTTTTGTTCACAGTGCTGGAAACAAACACTAAGCTTCTTGTCTTGTTTCCTTTGTGCTGTTTATCAGTTCATTTAGATACTGTACACTGCACATTTATGTGGAAAATCCCATTATATCTAGCCAGTTAATGGCCACGTAATCCATCTGATGTGTAAATGGATTCAGAACCTTGTGATCTGCCACAGTAGGGGTCAAGAAAATGAAAGCTTAAAGTAGCTTCTACTAACTTAGTGTTAATAATGTCATACATTAAAGAGGAAAGTAAGGAAAAAAATAGTTTTACCAAGTTTTCCTTCTTCTCTACACATAATGGTTGAGAAGAGTTATTTTCCAAGGGGATGCAACATATCTTAATGTGAGGAGTGTTTAACCTTATGATTGCAAATGCATTACTTGAAATAGGAATAAAGTTCACCCTAGCCAGGAACGATTAGAACAGGAGAGAGGATGAGAGCCTTTAGCAGGTGGTAGTGAAACTGTCTCTGGTATTTCTTTCTCAAAGACTGAGCCTAAAGCATTGAACTTCAGAGGGGACCTGTTATGGGGCAGAGAGGACAATTTTGCATCAGCTTTTCTATAAACCTTGGAAGGTTTACCAAAAGTTTAACCCTCAAAGAAAGGAAGAGACCACCTTTACCTACAAAGCTTGTCTGGCTTTTATGCTTTAAATATTACAGCTACAACCAAACCACTATTTCCTATTATTTCAGTTCCTAATTGTAATTCATTTCTGGTCTGACTTTTCTTACCCTGCTTTTATGAGTTTGCTTTTCAGAGACCAAAAATAGTGAATTGATAAAAAATTTCTACTTCCTGTGCCTCATTGGTTACTGAAAGCAAAAATAGTGAGTATTCAAGCTTAAACTATCATAATACCTTTTGACAGGATCATCAACGTTACAAGAGAATACTGAAGGAATAAGGCAGAAGCAATTGTTGCAGCAACTGAATGTGTTTTGGAAAGAAAGTGTTTGAAAATGCAAAGATTTTAATCTTTTTTTTTTTGCTAGAAACAATGTAATAATATTAGAAGATAAAAACTATGTCACAAATATTGGAGTTAAATGCAAATAACTGTATTGTTGATGTGAGAAAGACTTCTAGTCCATTTCCCCAGACTTTCAGTGCCTTATCCTCTGATTGGAATGTGAAATCACTTCTTAGTCACTCTAACAACATTACAATACCTTACTGAAAATGTCTTGCAACCATTCAATTCTTATTTTTATTAATATTTCAGTATACTAAACTGGAGCAGATTTTTTTTCCATCTACCCTAGTGTATGTGTGGTACATGTTTGTTAATCTTTCCTCAGGATGTGTGTAAAATATGAGAATAAATTAATTGCATGCAATGAAAAAGTACATAAATTTATTTGAAATTACTATTTTGAGAAAAAATTCTAATTAGGCTAATGAGGGTTTAAATATTCATTGAAACTATGAAATGTTCTTCAATTTATATGTTAGTGAAAAAAATACATACTAAGAAACAAACAAGAAAAATAAAAAAATCCCATCTAAATGAAAGACTTCAACTCTAGAAAGCATAGGGAAATAGCAATAGTTTAGAACAATGAAGTATCATTTATCAGCTGAGAATACTTATTTTGATACTGGGTTCATATTAAATCTACAGGTAGTGTAAGATGCGAAAAAGACAAGAAAAAGATATCTTTCTTAGTCTTTGTGTGTATATCTACATTAATATGTATATGCATGCAGTAAACAGGGAAAGTCAAACTTTGGATTCCTCACCACAGACTTGAATATGGCATTAAGCCTTAAGACTCCAAGGACACCATAAGTTATTTACAAACTATGAGTTATTTGAGAAGTCTCCAGTTCCCTTGCCTGGGCCAGTGCTTCAGTTTCATCTCCACTCTGAGCTGGAGTGAGACATAGGCGTGCATCATCCTCTCCTTCCGCCCTGGTTTCTATGGAAGGAAATCCAAGGCCAGGGCCTGGAGGGGACTTACTGCTGGACTTGGCTGTATTTTGATTTAGATGGCTGAAGGACTAGGTCTCGCATGTGCTTTGTAGACTGTATTTTCTTTATCATCAATTGAAAACATTAGCTATAATTTAATTTACCATCATGCATGCATGCTTAACTTATCCTCTCTTGAAGCTGTTGGAAAGTACAAATCCACAGCATGCATGGAAGGGAAGTATGTCAGTGAGATGAGGCAGGGCTCTACCATCATCTTGGAGCCCCAGAGATATTCTTTAGAAACTCCTGACATTTCCAGATTTGAGCCATTTTGGGTCAAGTGTTTGGTTTAAAATATTTTAATATCATAATTAAAACCATATGCTGTTTTTTTTTTTTTATTATTTACCTTCTCTGAGCTGTTAAAAATGCATATTTTCAAGCTTGGCTCTTCAACAACAAAAGATATATATTTTTCTGTCACTTGTGTCTCCCACATTACCACACAGCTCTAGGGTTTAAGACTCTTGGAACAAGTGCCAAGTCTCTGAAACTCATGATAAGACCTGTAGAAAACCAAGGTACAGAAGGTCAAGTTTGCAGTTTGCAGTGTATGACAGATGGCTAGGAATATGTGCCTCTTCACAAACTGCATATATATTCCTTTATATTTTAGTCACGGTGTTGCTATTGACTTCCTCACTTTGTGTCTGTCACTTGTATATGCAAGATACACTATTTTTCTCTATAAGCTTTGGGGTTTTGTAATGATACAGCAACCTGAAAATTTTAACCTGTGCTCTAACTTTAATCTGCTATTGTCAGTCAAATGATATGGCTCAGGTGTGCTTGAGTCTGTGCTAGATACATATCTGTGAAGGTAGCAGAGGCAAACTTAAGAATATGTGCTACCCTATCTACTAATTTTACAACTCATAAGGTTCAGTGAGTGGATCGTAAACACCAGAACCTATTTTCTTAATTTATTATGCTTAAAAAGAGACAGATATTGCTTCCCCATATATCTTGTATATTACTAGTTCTCTTTTTTTCTCACGATCTGAGATGTACTGAGATCATACCATTGCAGCAACTGTCATGATCTCAAGATGTCAAATTGTCTTTCAGACTTCTGTTAAGGGACACTGAGCTAAATGATGTAGTGGTGTATTGCATTGCTAAGCTGGATTCAAAAACTAATCAGGATGCAAATAAGAATGCATATGCAATGGTTTCATTCTAGAGCTGAGTAGAAATTTGACTGCAGTAGAGTTAAGCAAATAATTTCCAATGAATAATTGATTTCAATGTCACCTTTTCTGTTTATGAATTATCCACTAGGCTGTTACAGATTTCACTGGTTTGTTAATTTTAACCAATCTGTGCATTTTCTATTGACTGGTCATTTCTTGGATGGTATAATTGAACATAGCTAGATAATGTGTGCATATTTCTTTTATCTGATGCGTCAGTTCTCAGAAAAGTAGAAATTCTACAAATAAGAAGTGAATAATATGTTTGGCAGTTATTTCTGGATTTTAGTTTCCATGCCAAAAAAATGTGAATGGTAGAAATGCTGGTAACACTGCAGCCCTTGAATGTTCTTGCAAAGTGGTTCACAGGAGAGTCACAAAGAAAAATGAAAAGGAATTCTGCACCTGGGTAGATCTGGCCAAAAATGTCTTCTACTTTTTTGCTGAATCACACTTTAAGCCATCAGAACATTCCCTAGTGTTTTTCTGTTAAAGTCTGGAGCAACAGAGATGTGTTGCATGAGAAGATAATAGTATAACATTTTCTTTATATACAAAATATTTTAATCAAGGCACTCCTTTGCTCCAAAATGAGATTGCAGCCAGCTCTTCAGGTGGATTTGAAGGATAAGTAAGGTTGGGTAAAAGGCCTTGCTACTTTGTGTGTATCCATCATAAGGGACTGTTCCTCCCCTAATCATTGCTGCATGTCAGGTCTCTCTCTTTTTCGATGGGCTATATACTAAAGGACAATTTTTCTCATCAGGAAGGAATTGGGCCACACTGGCCCCAGGAGTGTTGACCTTTTTGCTGTATGCATTGCCAAAATCAGACAGCTTTTCAGTGCTCATCAAGACTACTCACACGGTATCATGACCCTTAAATAATATAGCAGCTGGTGCACAGTGCTGCTGCTGCTGCCCACTTGCCTTCACAAAGATGTTAAGACAAATCACCAAGTCAGTCCAAACTTTTTTATTCCACTCTTGCTTTGACTTCCTATTTAGTATATGGATCAAGCTATTGATGCTCTTTCTTTTTCCTGGAAAATACGAGGTCTGTGCAACTGCCTTCTTCCTAAGTGACATGATTATAAATCTAATTGATCTTGGGTTTAAACAAGTATAACTTCACTGATTTCAAGGAGTAACTCAGTTTCATGAGTGGATGGAAAGAATCCTTTATATTTTCCAGAAAACTGAAGAAGAGCTATGTTGTTATATTAAAAACAAATGCTGTGGCTAGAATAACACTTGCCAAGGGAAGTCCTGAATTTGGAACTGAGGTATATCACTACTCCCTTTAAAATTAATTGTACCAAATTTATATGGCACTCAGAATAACTGAGATCTTGATGCCATGGAATATTGAGCCAGATGCCAACATTCTGGACATAATTGCTAAATACAAATATTTTACAGGGCTTCTGAAACAGCTAGTTAGGTGCTATGGTAGTTTGACTTTTCCTTGTACTGCTTTACAGGCATATTTTAGTTATATTTAGCTCTTAGTTGATACGAAATGTTGATTAGCAGATAGCGTTTCTACCTCTTTTCTCATTGTTAATGGATTTAACAAAATGAAAAATGGCCTTGCATTGGCTAACAACCTACGGTCCCTAATTCTAAAGCAAACAGGGACAAAATGCATTAGCATGTTAATAGAACTTTGCACCCTAAGGTTCTGGTTTATCAGATATTAAGAATGCATTAGTGATTCACAAACACTGATGGACAGGACTCGTTAGCATGCTAATGCTACATGAAAATATACGGTTATAGTTGCATCAAGCATTGAACAGTATCAGTGAAAGAATTTTTTAAACACGAGCATCTCATTTTACTAAGCTTTCTAGGCAACTTTGTTTGATAAAACACATTACAAAATTTTCAAGGACAATTGATAATTTTAAGCAATTTAAAACTGAGATATTATTTTAAACCTCTTTGAAGGAGCAAGATTTTCAGAGATGTTCGTATTTAGATTATGTGCCATACCTAATCTAGTGATTAGATCATGCAATATAATTTAGAGACCTGAAATCATTAGCTGTTTCTAATTACACAGTAGGCCAGTTAAACCTCTTTGTCAATTTGCGTGGCCAAGATTTGGTTTATACTAATTTCCAGCTCACTAAGAAAACTTCCTAGACTTCAGTCATATATCATGGTTTTGATGCATAAACATATGGATCAGGTTATAGCAAGTGAGTAAAGACAAGTAAATTTGTGTTAAATTATATTTGGGGTTCAAAGCTCATTGGAAATACAATAGTTTTGCATAGTCTGGACCTTGTCTGAGCTACTTCTGAGCTATTTTACTTTGCCTAATTGAATGAAGGATATTGGCTATACATATATAAAAAAGTCAGCACATTTTCATGAAGATTGGTGGTCTGAAAATTCTGTTTCCCAACAGTGTAATGATAGTTTGTTTCATCTAAGTGCTTGAAGTGAAATGAATAGCTATGTTAGGAAGAAAATGGCAAATTTATCACTGTGCCTTTGGTATTTGCTCTTACTTATCTTTTTTCTTTTCCCTAAAATTTTGCTTCATAGTAACCCTGAAGCTAGAATCTGACAGACCATGACTTACACAGACACATGCTATGCTGAAATACTTTTGATAGGTTTGCATTAAGGTGACAGGGAAAAAAGACAGTATAAAGTATGAGTCCTAGTGTAATTGTTGGTAAAAATACAATGGTGGATGTGAAAGCCTACCAAGAGAGCTGTGAGGATCACTTCTGCAGCTATGGCTGATTGAACATATCTTCCTATTATGATTTTTTTTTCTGAGAATAATAACCTAGCTTTCACATTATTTATGTAGATTAACAATTTCTCTTGGCACCTCTCCCATAAATTAGATGTAGCAAAATTCTCATTCTTCAAGTGCAGTAATGCAATTAAACATGACATTGCTAATGAAACAGACAGTTTAGATCACAATTTAACCACTTCTGGATACTTTATAACAAGTCTCCTTTTTTCAGTCACCATCTTAATATTTTCAAGTATCCTTTTGATGGGATTGATCATACGGACTTCAATCTGATGGATCAAAGACATTTTATCGAGCTTAGCTGTTTCTTTATAAACCCTTTTTAGTTACATAACTGGGTACCCATGAGGGTATCTACAATGCGTTATTGGCTAAAGGTAGCTGTCCATTAGGCTATTACTAACATATTATTGGCTAAACTACTGCACATGCTAAAAAAACAAGTTACACTAAAATTAACTATGTTGATAGTTCTCTTTAATTGTTTTTCTTTCAGCTGGTACTTGTTCCCACTGAACTAGCTCTTGTATTCCTTGCAGCTGGCGTTTGTTTATTTCTCAGTTCTCTGTTTCAAGGCCTTGTTAGAATCAGTCCCATAGCATCCAGGCCTTCTTCTCTGTAAAGGGTTCCCACATCCTTTTCCTCACCTTCCTTCTCAACTTCCCCCTCCCTCACCTCATCCTACCCCTCCAAGTAAAGCCTCCTGGTGTTTTCTGAAGTTGTAATTTATGACATAATACTTCATGTCTATAGAGTTAGGGCTACACATTAATTTTTATCTGGGTGGTGGGTTTGGCATCAGTCTATGATCTTTCACCCCTCAGATTGTGCTGACTTAGTATCGATTGGGTCAATGAGGTTCATATGATGACAATGTGGCCATATCTCAAGGAGGTTCAACTTCCCTAGGTAGCTTCTTCCCGTGTTTACATACCCTGTTATATACTCATTAGAGAGAGCTGATCTAGATCTAGGAGTACTATAGATGCTTTGGGAAGGAACCATGACAACGCTATTTATAGGATGTGTGGACTTTCAGAATCTGTTTTCACAGCTCTCTAGACTTACCAGTTCCACCAGTTCTAGCTGAGTTATCTTATACTAAATTGAGTGGCATAGCATACCTGTAATTGGAAGGGGGGTTGTGATGTCCTCTTTAACTTTTCTATGAGGCAAATCAAGGAGATTTATTATTGATTTTTCGCCAGTGAACTAGGAGAGAAATTTAGGGTGGTGGGAGACGTGGATCTGCATATTATATAATAAGTGAGAATGGATAATTTCTGGAGTATAAGCAGCATCTCTGGATTTTGTGCAGCAGTTCAGTAATTCAAAATTTGCTACTATGTCTAAATCATCTGGGCTAGCATGAAATAACTAGGAAGGGTACAGGTAAACATTCTATATTACTTGCACATTCAGCTGGGAAAATTGATTAGTGCTATCTCAAGATGTTATTTACTGGAGTACCTGTAGATCAGATATCAATAATCTCCACAGGGCAGGGTACTTTATTTAGTCCCTCACATCTAATTCTAACCATATCATATATCAAAGAAATTACTGTCCTTTGGTTGTGTTACAGCAGTACTGTTTGTATTGCACCTGTACTTGGGAATCTCTTTTTGTGATTACTGAGTCTTCTCCTAATAAATCCCTAGCAATAAATTAATGTGAAAGCAACAGGAAAACAAAGCTCAGACAAGGAATACTGTATGATATAGAATATCTATAGCATTGTTTAAGACATACTGATATATTGGGGTGTTTTTTAACACCCTTAAGTTGAAATGTCCAAAAATTTATGGTCAGAATATGAGGCCTGTCATTCTAGACATCTTAATCAACATGTTTCACCCTCAGATCTCACAGCACTATACAAAGAATTTTAAAAGTAATTAGAAAAAATAAATTGGAAATAGGTCATTCTTTTGTGTGATATAAATTTTCCTTTCCTTCTTTCAGTTGAAACTGTTGACATTTCTCCCATACAATGGAAAACTTAATGGACACACACAACCCTGAATATTGGGTGGTTCAGTGGTTAGAACACTTGGTTAAGATGTAGTTCAGAGCTTTTGCAAGTTTCTTCAGGATTTGACTCAAAGCAGAGATTTATGTATCTGTTGTGAGCTCTTTTCAAATCATTCAGTGCTAAATGTACTGCAACTCCTAGCTGCAAATAATTAATATGATCAGTTTCGGTCTTTCATTTTTGTTTGTGCTTTGTAAATAGACCTTGGATCTCATTAGTTGTTTTGCAATTCATTATTGATTGGATGTATTGCAAGTACAAATTTCAATCTGTGTGAACAGTGTTTATTGGCTGCATCCGCTATTCATTATTACTGATCTCGCTCATGTGTGGGATTGGTCACTTTAGCTCTACAGCTTTGTTTTTCTCCATTGATTGTTTTTCTGGTCAAAATACGAGGCTAATTGCTGCCTCGGGGAAGGGAAGGTAGTGTACGTGGTCCTGTGGTATTAGAATCAAGGAACTCTTGCTGAATAGTTGGAATTACTAGATGAGATCTAAGTGCAAATCTGGATTAATTCTCTCCAGACCACTGGCACTAAAAGTGTGCTGCTGTTGAACATGAAATCTTCACTTGCTTCACATATAGATGGACCCTAAATATCTGGCTGAAACAAAATACAATAAACTTGCAGAGCATGAAGTTTCAATTGAATGAGGAAGGAAAAAGAAAGGAAAGAATAATGCAAGCAGGAAAAAGCAACAAAAGAGCAAAACTATAAACATGACGGGAGAAAAAATTTCAGTTTATTTCACTCTCAATACTCCTCTGTGCATTTGCTTTCTTTTCTTTCCCATGGACTTGTGCCAACACTTCCAAATTGCTCAAGTAGGCAGGTTTTGGCTCCTCAGGAATTCCAAACTGAGTCTTTTAACACTTGAACAATTAGCTTTACTGCTCCTGTTCCGTGTATGGCTCAACTACATCATTGATATCCTGCCTCTAATGTCTCTTATAAATAAGCTAGGGAATACATTGAGGAGGAATTGACTGCATTTGTTTGCAAATACGTAACTAAGGTTATCTAGATTATTTTTCAAATTAATTTGGAGCCATCTATGTTGTACATGTATACAAAGACTATGATTGCACTAGGTCTCTTCATCTTTAAAACAAGAACACAAAGCTAGGTAATATCCAATCTACCTTTTCCATGGCCTTGCGAAAATACATGAACTATTTAGTATTGGAAACTATGCAGATAGATCTCTGGAAATGGTTGGTTGATTAGGTTTATTTTGGCAGATTTGCTATCAGCATTACATGAATATCCAGAGTAGCTCAAATACTGCTGAACTTGCTTTTGCTAACAATTTACCTCTCACTAATAAAAATAATGAATTTACGGAAATTGGGACCGCAGAGTACTTGAGAAATAAAGATGATAAACTCTGAAAACATCCATCTTCCAACAGCAATTAAATTTGCAGCTGATCTTTCAGTGTTTCATGCTTGCCTGGGGGTGGCCCATAAAGCTAGGATTTCTGTAGATGAGTAAGAATGATTCTTGGTTAATGCAATTGTAGTTCTACACTCAGTGTCTACTTGCGTGTAGAAAGAGATGATAAGAGACTAGTAGCTCTGTCCCAACTGCAGTAATATTGCCAGTGTACTCTCTTTGGTCCCTTGCCTTTTACTTGGGTGAGTATGTATCAGAGTGCATGAGCTAACCTAGAAAAAGTAGTTATTGATCCTATATGTTTTGCTATGAGGAGTTATTATTCTTTATCTTATTCTATTTTCTGACATTACACAATTGTAAACATGTACCATTGTGCCAAGCAAAAAATGTCTAATACAAAGGCAAAGATTGCTAGTAGCTTTGATACTAGCTTGTCTTCCATTACTGCCTCCATGTGAATTTTCTGGCTCAGTTTTCTGTGCTACTGAGTCATCAGTGACAATCTTTTCCTTTAGCTACTTTCAGTTGGAAAAGGCATCTTTGCTAAGGAAAATAACAGAATGTCAGAGAAAAAATCATGAGTTATCATGAGAAACACTTAGAAAATGCCAGACATTTGAAGTATACTTTCTAAAGTCTCAGAAGATGAAGTCCTCAGCTGCCATAAAGTAAAGTAACTGTTAGTTTAAGGAGCATTGCATTGATTTACCCTAGCCAGAGGTGCCCTATGTTCTAGAAAGAAAGTGTGCTCTCAAATCTCAGTAGAAAGTACTTCAGCAGGCACTGCAATTCCATTAACTACACACTTTGCAGTTTAGTAAATGTTCAGTCATGCTAAAATGATGTTGGGCTGGCTGTTTCCCAGAGGATGACGTTATTCAGTTTGAGGGAAAAAAATAAATCTAAAGAATGAGAATTTCCAGTACTCAAAAGTAATTTTCACCTCTGGCAGGTAAATCTAAGTCTCTCAATGTTCATCTAAAGGGCCAATATACTAGAAGGATGAAGAGGCTATTATAAACATATGTATTCTTATAGAATCATAGAATCACCAGGTTGGAAGAGACCCACCGGATCACTGAGTCCAACCATTCCTATCATTCCTTATTATTATTATTATTTTATATATTTAAATGCATCTCAACAGCAGAACTGTGGTAACTGGCAATTATTAGATAAAAATTTCAACTAATGTAATGTAGCACGCTTACAGCTGCTTTTTCATATTGAACAGAAGAATCATGTTTTTTGCAAGCTGACTGTCATGATTTATCTAAGTGCCACACAGCCATTAGCTCATTCCCCCACAATGGGAAGGGACAGAGAATTGGAAGGGAAAAAGTGAGAAAACTCATGGGTTGAGTTAAGATGGTTTACCAGTTAAAGCTGAAGTCCTGTGCACAAGCAAAGCAAAACAAAGGATTCATTCACTACTTCCTACTGGCAGGCAGCTCCAAGAAAGCAGGGCTTCATCATGTATAACTGTTACTTGGGAAGACAAACACCACAACAACAAATGTCCTTCCTTCCTTCTTCTTCCCCCAGCCTTTGTTGCTGAAAATGACATCATGTGGTATGGGATATCCTTGTGGTCATTTGAGGTCAGCTGGCCAGGCTATGCCCCCTCCCAACTTCTCGTGACTCCCAGCCTACTTGCTGGTGGAGTGGTGAAAGAAGTAGAAAGGGCCTTAGCAACATGTAAGCATTGCTCAGTAATAGCTAAAGCATCCCTGTGCCATCAACTCCAATTTCAGCATAAATCCAAAACATAGCTCCGTACAAGCTATTATGAAGAAACTTAAAATAATTCTATCCCAGCCCAGACTAGCAGACTGATTCAGTGAAATGTACTGCATTCCTTGGTTCAGAATGTGAATGTCCAAAGAGCTGGTGCTTTGTTCTAATGTATTTTGAAAATTCTGCAATTTTATGGAAAATGGGATTCAAGATAAGTTATATTAGTTGCCTTTTTCTTTTAAAGTTTATTGTTTATTTTTCTTTTGGTATTTATTTTGTGTTACAATGCTAGTGTTTCTTTTAAATTATTTTCGTTTTGAAACTAGGGATTACAATGAACCTTTGTCCATTTGTTTATTCTTGGCTAATACTCCAACTGTCTATTTCCTATTGAGAAATCAGCTGTCACTGTTTATGTTCTATTGATCTATAGTTAGTTCTATGATAGGTTTGTGTTAATTTTGTAGCACTTCAAATAAACGTGTTTCTTTAGAAGAATAAGGTTCCAAATGAATATAGTACAATAACATATCTGTGCACAGCATTCCAGTAGTCAGGATGTTATAACCATACAAATGTGTACCCAGCAGTACATTTCCATCTAACACATGTAACATTAGAAAGATGGAATTTGCTTACTTAATCTCAGTACAAACTTCTGTGTATTTAATAGAATCATTCAATAATTTAATAGATTATCATCTTTGAATCATCCAAAACTTGGTCTCTTTTGAGCTGTGGTGGGAATGAAGTTCTTGAAATGGTGTCTGAAAGCAGCCTAGTGCTCAAAAGGCAATGATATTTTTCAGTGGCAATGGGGATAATTCCATCCCATAAATTCTATTTGCGACATCTTTCCTTTGCTTGTATTGATTAGACAATCTCTCTAACTGTAGTGAGATTGCAAACCAGGGGACTAAGCTCTTATTTGGATACATTCCTAGTAATGACATAATGGCCTTCTCATGAAATAGAGCCTAAAGTCCAGGAAACTGGTGAAAACAGCTAATCTTCCAGCATTTCCCCTTGCTTTGATTGGAACAAGACAAGAAATTCAAAATAGTTATTAAATCCACTAGAGTTTGATGCAAAGTAAAGGGTCAAGTCAAATCATACCTAGAATTCAACTAACCTGTTGACATCTTGGTTCATTCCTTGTTAGTACAGTGTTTGAAAAATCGGTCAGTTTCTGCCACTAATTTATATATATTCATGTTACTGCAACAGGTCAAAATAAGGAAAATCTTAGTGTATTCTCATTTTTCTTTCTTGGCACTTGTGTGGTCTTTCCCAACAAAAATATGAAGCAAAAGTGTGAATTCATTACTGCTATTGAGAGTCCTGCCAGATTTTGGGCTTGCCTTATTTAATTTCCTTCCTTTCCCCCCATCCTCCTTTGCTATTATGACCTTTGAAAAAAGAATGGGAACTGACAGACTAACTACAGAAGAGAAAGTAATTAAGGGGAAGACCTGCAGCACTGTCAAATGAGGAGATAACAAACTGAAGAGGAAGAGAAGGAGAAAAATAACTTTTTTTTTTCCTTCATCTTTTCATGTCATAATTCTCCTAGGCTATATATCAGTCTTACAAAAGATTTGTTAATAAAAATGTCTTTAAGTATTTTATATCCAATATAAATTGCATGCTATATAATATATTCTTAAAACAGAATGGATATAATAAAGTTCAGAATTGTTTTGATAGGTTGTCAAAAGGAATCTGCAGTGCACCTTAATACAGTCACTTTAGAAAGTGCCAGTAAAGTATTCAGTGTATTGTACTGTCCTGCCATGCATTTTAAATATCTACAAAACCTATTTAAATAATGAAGTACTTATGTAATTAACAAAAGATGCTATATTATGGATGATTCTTGGTCCCTAATAGTAAGAATCAACCTCAGTGTTCCATTAGTAATTTTCAATTTGCTGAAAAGTTTTCTGCTATTGATTGACACTGCTGGAGTTGATCTACCAAGCTGCAAAGACAAAAATAGTGTGCCTCCCACTTCAAAGAAAACCATTCCCAAGGAGAGGAATTTTTTCTTCATAACTAGAATGAAAGTGGGCTAGAGAAGCTGAACAGACATAATCTCATATTTCCCATTATGTGTCACTACAAGAAGTTGTTTCCCTGTTGCACATCAGGCAGTGATGTTCAGCTACTCCAGACAGTTCTGTTTGCAGAACAGGGACTTGCTTTGCATGACATAAGCGGTCAGGATGAAGCTGACTGTACTTATTGCTCATCCTGGTGACAGCAGTTTTAATCTGAACTACAGTGTTCTGCCACTGAGAACGCGTTTCACACCACACACAGTGTGTGGCACACCAAAGTGTGAATATTTACACTGTGAGGAAATGGCAGGCAGAGCTGGAAGTCTAATTTGTGCTCAAGGGCATTTCTGTTGGTTATGTGAATGTGGCAACAGGAGGTTTATGGACAGCAGGTGCGAGCATTGTTCATGGTTAGTTTTATAGCTCATTTCCTAGGGGTCCTATGGAGTTTCCTTGTACACCACTCTGTCAGATAGTGTTCTGTGTGCCTCTAAAAAACACCCCTGACTGTGGCTGTATTCTTAGCAAAATCCTGATGCAACTTTGGGAAGCATAAGGTAACAGCTTCTCCATGCTAAGCCATGTTCAAGAACAAATCCAACCAATTCTGAAAATGGGCCTAGACACCATGCCAGCTCAGGCTGTGGCACCAGCCTGAAGCATGGTTGCTTAAAAAAACACAAGCGTTGTTAAATCCTCTTCAGAAATCTTGCTGAGGGTGCACTCAATTTTGTGTAATCTTTCAGTAACAGTTATAGCTGACAGAATTTCTACTGAACTGTTGTTCTCTGAAGTCATATTTTAGTTCTGAGGACAACTGTTTTTCACAGCCATTTTTCATTTTGATGTTAGCTCTGTGTTGCCATAGCATTTGGGAGCATGTAACCAATGCATCCATTAACTTTGCATGCGTACTGCCCAGGAAATGAGTACTAGTATGCATAGTACAGAATTCCTCAAACATAGAAACCTCATAGCATGAATGAAAGGTTGCAACCACACGTAAGCCATCAAAGAATGAGAATCTGGTTTGTCAGGAACAAGACTCATTCTAAGACCAGGCAGGCTGCTAAAGCCTTTAGGCAGCAAGGTCTGCTGAGAGAGAGGTCTTGGATCATTTCTGAGTTATTACAGAAATGTTGCCAGTGTATTGCTTCCATCCACGTGCAAAACTACAATATCCAGCTCATTTTTTTCACGTATTTTATGGGCTAGTGAAGCATTAAGGCATATGGTAGTAAAATACCCAGGCACTCTACCCATTTACCCATTGTGTTTTTCTTGCCAGGCATTCAGTGCAATTTGTGATGTGTTCTGAAGATCCATAGAAGTAATGTATTTCCCTTCATACTTTCTGAGTTGGTTGAATTTTATGTGGTTTTTTTTTCAGTACTGTATTTTTACATATCAGACTTTAAACACCACACAAAATGGTTACACAGTTTGAAGAGTTCTTGCTGTACCCTCATGTTTCATTTTCTGCTTTTGCCATGGGTGGCTTAGTTATGGTCTCCCGTATTGTCAGATCTTATTCATGCTGCAAATGCTCTTAAGCACAAGTACATTGTGTAGTAATTTTCAAGGACTTGATCTTTAATAATTTCATTTGTCATACTTCTAAACTTAAATGTGACTATTACCTACTTTAAAACAGCATTGTATTGTCTGATTGTTGCCTTGTTTCTACACAGAATGGTTTCTATCATTGCTGGGAGCAACAGAGTATCTGTCATATTAGAGCTGCTGCATCTGTAAGATCCTGAAACTTGGACGGTGGTGAGGAAAACCATTTATTGAAACTTTAAGGTCCTAAAAGGTGGAGGCACTGATTGACACAAAAAGTTAAGATACCTGAGATACCTGAATTTGCTCCTACCAAAAAGCAGATAAGACAAGGATAAATAAGACACAAGACATGGTTTGCAGAGTGGACATGCATGGATCAAGCTGAGAGGAGAACAAGACCAGCATAGCCTTGGACACCAGATCATGAAAAGCAATACTGGGATACCTATAGAGAGACCAGTTTCAAAGTCTAATAAAAAGGCATCAAGCAGAAGCTTTGTAGGATGGTGTTGCTCACAATATGAAGTTATATAACAAGAATATTCTTCATGCTCAGATAAAATATACAGTAGCTCTGTTTCAGTATATGCAGTCATCTTTATGGATGGGTGGCTGTGAGTTTCCAAAAGCAAGAAATGAAAGTGTTAAATACAAAATATGATCTCAGGTAAAAGGCTGAGAGGTTGTTTGTGTTCCACATATATTTATGGATGTATGTATATGCACACATACATATATTTTCTCTGATCATTTTTTATAATTAGAAGCAATGCTTAGGGAGCCAAATAGTCTCCAGGGAAAAAGACAAGCAAGTGGCTACTTTCCCTGCAGAAATCAGTTGCATATAAAACTGCAGCACAGGCACAGCAAGTGGACATGAGCCATATGATCAGAGCAAGGGCAATAGATGTGTTCAGCATTCCTAATGCCAGGAATACATCTGGCATCTGCTGCCCACCTGCGGATGAAATGTGCTGTACATCTGGAACATAATGAACTTATGAGATGCACTGACTGATAATGAATTGCCCTCACAGTAAATTTCTTTTGTTCAGAAAGCCTTGAAGGTCTATTTTGAGTAGACTGCTTGTCAGCTTGCTGTGTAAAATAAACCTGCACTGTACAGAGTGCTCTAGATTCACAGCACCTGTGCACATATTTGCATGCAGGACTTCCTAGGACTGATACACTGAAGTCTGGCTCCATCTTTTCTCTTTCTACACTGGTCTAGTAAGTTGCCCTCAGCCTGCAACCTCTGGTTTTCCTTATGCAAATTATTTTAGGAATTTGAATTTTCTTAAGAATTCTTCACTTCAGCAAAGCAAACTAACATGTATGTATTAGTATATAATACATTACAAAGCTTGGCAAGCTTATTTGTTTAGTTGAGTAACAGATTCTTTATGTGCTGATGTGTTTTATAGTCCTCACAACTTTTGTGTGACATCAGCTTAAACATGCAAAAGTGCTGTGTCGGTGAAAGGGGTTGATTAATTTAAAAATATTTACTTGCTATCCAGGATTCTTCTTATGAAACAGGCAAAGAACTATTCAATGGAATAGAGGATTCACTGTAAAGATACAATTTTAATGGAAGATACTGAAAGTCATTACTAAGAAAAGATCAACAGAAGACAGTTTTAAAAGCTGATTGTATTAGAGGGAGGCAGTCTGGCAGACAGAGCATCCAAAGGATATCTGATTCTTTCTTTCAAAAGCAAAACCACAAAATTGATAAACAACTCAATAATTTTGCAAAAGATATCTGATCGTATTGAAATATTCTGTTTTATTTTTTGAAAAACCATTTGTAGATTCAATGATAAATGATTATAAAGCCAGGCAGTTCTTCATACTGCATCCCTGCTGGGTAGTGATGTTGCTTAGCAACACTTGAACACAAAGCATCTTCCTGGAATGGTTTGTGTGCAATGTCAGTGCAGGTTATAATGTGGGGCCAGAGAAGATACATGCTGGTCTCATGAGCCTTCTCTTAGCTCTTTCCTTGAAATCTCATTTTCTATTTAAATAAGGATGTTGATTTCTTGCTCCATTTTGCTACTTATCTGTGCTAGATAATTCTGTATTTCACATACATAAGGAGCTCTTCTACTGACCAGAACAGAGTCAATGAAGTTTTGAAGCTACAGAGGTCTGAATTTTCTAAAGGCCTTACTGTTTCTCTCTATGACATCTGCAAACATAACCACTCAATAATGAAAACTCTCATATTTCCATTCTCTGCTTACACCACCCATACTACATAAGTATAAGATGGTTTAGTGCGTTAAGCTCATCTAGGAGTGAAAAACGTTCTCAGAAACTGCCTTGTCTTTCATAACCTATTATGGTAGTAAAGATGAGAAAGTGCTTGTTGTTAGTACCTAAGTACTAGTGTTTGGTTCAATTCAGTAGCAGCTTCTGCTTGTAATTTATACCTCTGCAAAATGGATGTAGAAAGCTAGTATTCTGATTTCATGGCACCTTCTACCTGTTACTGTAATTTATGCCTTTTAAAGCATATACTGAGTGTTATCAACCCCAAAGTCACATTTTATGTCCATTTTGCAGAGGTAAACATTTCAACAAAAATTGTAGGACAATGCCAGATTTGACATGAAGTGTCTTCATGGAGACTTATATGAAACAAAGATATCAACCCTGAAATCTTTAAATGGAAAAAATTCCTACCAAAATTATGGTTATGTAAGTACTGTAGGGTATAGCTTCCATTACCTATGAAATGCTTTGGAGTTTTAGTGCCAGTTTCTACATTGATGACTTGCACAAATCCACCACCCTACTCCAAACTTACTGATCATAACCAAAATTAAACTGAAAACTGGGCTGATTGTCTGACAGAGGTCTGTTTGAGATGTCTAGCAATAAACAGAGAATATCTAAAGAACTACTCTCAAATGTCTTCCTCCAAACCTCTTTGCTTCCTGCTTTCTCACTCATTGCTGATAAAAATAACAGTTTACTTGACATACAGTTCCATTATTTGAGACTGACTTCTTTCTTAGTCCCTTTGTCTATTTTTCTTCTAAGCCTTTTTTATCAAATACAGAGGTATTTAAACTTTCTCACCCTCCATCCCAAAACCTTGTCCAAAATAGTCATCTTCTGGGTATTACTGTGTCTCCTTTGAGGCTTGACAAATGCAGTGTAGTCATCTTCCATCTACTCAGAAAGTTATTGCACAGGTCATCTCTTCATAGCCCTTCACTGACCATGCCTGTCATATAAAATGTAAGATCCTTCTCTCCATGCTTACTATTTGCTTATGTTCACTCTTGCATTGTTGATTTCCAGTTCCTTCTGACTGTCAATTAATGAATTCCGCTAAGATGTATTATAGTTCAGGGAAGGAACACCACTAGTTGTGAAGTTTCTTAAATTATCAAACTAGCTCTTTCATATCAGGGCTACTCAAATATGACTGATCCTGTGATTGCTCTCTCTGTTTGCTGTCTTCAAAGCTGACACCAAGGGAAAAAAAAGCTATTGCACTATGTCGTATAGGTGATCCCCTGCTTTCATTTCTCACTTTCATTTTTCTTTTACACTCAGTCGCATGCTTCTGTGTTTCATGATTCCTAGCCTGATGACTCAGGAAAGTGATTGGAGAATCTGAAATTTGAGGGGATGCTGACATATGGGGAGAGGGTAGTCTGGAGAAGAGAAGGTTTTGAGGAAATCTTACATTATAAATTTACACTAATACCTGATGGAGAAAGTAAAGAAAGCAGAGCCACTCTCCTCAGTGGTATCCAGTTAAAGGACAAGAAGTAAAGGTGAAAAAAATTACAAGATATTTCCAAAATGAGTTTTTTTCTTTTTTACTATTACACATACTGTATTTAAAACACCCCCCACCCCCCCAAATAAAAATAAAACCCCCGAAGGAAACAAGAGAGAAGTGCATTAAAATTAATAAGGTATAAAAGCCAACTAGGTATGAATCACTTCAGCTAATGACATTTGTGTTTAATGAAGAAACACAGTACAGTTTGTTGTCAATGTGGGGAATTTTATACTATGCTATTCAGCAAGATATGTCTTTCAGAATTTCTTTCTTTTTTATTCACTTCAAGGTACAACTTTTGAGTCCTGCCAGTTTCAAAGATTAATTGTAGTAGTCTGATACTCATAATGGGACAGATTCATAGAATGAATAAATTTCATTTATTGTGGTACTATGATGATTCAAAACAATCAAAAAAAGCCCCCAAGAAACCCCCCAAACCTGAAGCTGAAAATAATCCTACAAATGCTCTCAGTCATAGACTTTGACTATGTGGGTAAAGACAGCAAGGTTTGTAAGCATTCAATTTATAAATCTAACTTGCCTTTCAGAGGATTTATGGCTTCAAATTCACATAGCATTATGATTTCCGATCACTCTTGACTATACAATAAGCTAAAAAATGGCTCAGATTGGCAATTATTCAACAGATGTACACCGTGTATTATGCTTGAAGGAAGAATTTATGAAAACCCTCAGCAGTGGCTTATGTTTACTGCAATTGAAGCTACTGGGCACTTTGCCATTCATTTCAATAGAACATCTGGGTAAATACTGTGTACTTCTAAAACTCTGATATTGATGTAAAAAAAGAATCAGATTCTGAAGCTTCTATTACCATATGCTATCATATTTAGAAATGAAGCCATTTTAATCATGGGTAGAAGATAGTCAATGTCTCAGTGAGCATCCCTGTAGATTCAGATCTGAATTATAGTTCTGCTAGAGAAATATGACCTCCAAGGTCTTCCATGAAAATATGCTATGTAATTAAAAGTTTAAAAGTTATAACAAATTCCACCAAATTAAAACCAGATTGCTAAAGTTGGAATGAAAGCAGAATACAGAGATGTGGTGGTCAGCCATAAGATCAGATGAAATACTGATTACAATTAAAAATTATTTATACTTATTGAACTTTCTCTTTGTGCGTGTTAAGAATGTTTCTCATCATCTGACCTTCAAGAATTGCTTGAACAATCAGATAGGAGAGACTTTTGCTTGTTTGTCTCATTATAGTTAGCTCTTTACTGTGGCCTTGAGAAACTCAGTGTTCTGGGACCTTTGCCATGTCTATGTGCAATAGGGTGTGTAAATCACGGAGTGTGACTCTGTTCTCTGTTCCTTTTGCTTTCAGTAGTTCTTACTGGATAAAAGCTGGACACAAACTGGGGTGAACAAAACCCCCATACTTGTATCCTTAGTAAGCCTGATTATTTGATTCTGATAATGCACGAGAGATGTATCAACATTTTCTTATCACATAGATTTTGGCTACAATCTGTTAGATACTTAAAAAGAAGAAGTAATGGTGACCCCAATCCGAAATTAGTTTTTTGGGTCAGCTTTCATTTACGCATTGTGCCTGGAAGGGGGAATTTGACTGTTATCTGATAGTACGTAATCTAAAATACAATTTACAGTTTATTGAAATGTAAAAAGGTTATACTTCAATAACTGAATAGCTATTAAAAGATTTCTGAGAGGACATTATATATCAATGTTTTTGATAACAAAAAAGACAGAACTCTTTTAAAGAGAAATGCTCTCCTAAAATCCAGAGCTGTTGCCTTTCTCAGTCTTGCCCTATAGCAATTCAGAAGTATCTCACTCTTGTATGCCCTTCTTTGGAATGACAGTACTGATGCACTGCGTTTTATTTTGTTATTTTTAAAATCCATAATTGTTTTATTAAGTTGAAAAATGTCTGTTTTCAGCTTCTTAATAATTTCTTTAAATATGAAGGCTAGTGCACTGAAGGCAAATTTTCAAATTAATAACAGCCATCTGAGTTTATTTACTCAAGTGATTTCCTTTAAATCATATTGATATTTCTAAAGTAGGCAGTTTTATTTCTTGACTAGTAAAAGGGAATGAAAATATTAAATATAATATGAATTGCTTTAATAAAAGTCATCAGAAATGACCTTGAAAGCCAAGGACGCATTGCTATACTCTATATCTGTTACAATTAATGCATTGATTTTCTCAGAGCAAATACTGTGAGGTATTAGATAAGAATATTTTATGGATATGGCCCCTGAAGTGTAAAGAAGGTGTATGCATTGTCTAAGGTTTGTTTTAGGATTTGATAAAGGGTTGCTTTGAAATTTGGGCTGTAACTGACCCTAAATGTGAAAATGTTCTTTCTGTCAGGTGCAGGGCAGTAACAAATGTTGAAGGTTAGATAGGGAATCTGGATATCACACTTGACCTGACCTTTTTCAGTCAAGAAAAGTTGTGGAATAGCTACACTCTTTCTACTCATGGGATCAACAGAAGGCTGTGGTGGTAACTGTGTCCATGTCTTCACAAACATCCTACAAGGCTCTACAAAGACATGCCATGTTCAAGCACTCAGCCTGTGCATCCAAATCATGCAAACTGGAAGTCATGTGTCAAGTGATTTTTCTAGCGGTAACAGTAATGTTGTACTTAACTGACTTCTTTAGTGCTCTATTAAGTTGAGATCAATGGCACTGTTACTATTTCAGGTAATATCTGTGCCCTGTTTTGTGCAAAAACATGAGGACCTTGAGACTTTCTCATTTCCCACTGGCTATTGACAGAAACCAATTTTTAGGGGACTACATAAGGCGATAAAATAATGCTGCCAAGTCCCACTGCCAAATCTCAACAGGTAGGTCTCCTTCCACTGGCAGCTTGCCTTTGAAGAGGTGAAAACATATTGAAGGAGTGAGTTTAAGGACATGGGCTACAAAATTCTCCCTCAGAAGAAATATCTAACTAGGGAACTAGTTGTAGTACATTTGAGGCACTAAACTCCAGAAGATGGCTAAAGAAATAAGGAATTAACTATGACAAAGGACAGCAAGGCAGTGAAACAACATTAAAAAAAGTTTCAGTCACATTTTCCTCTCCATTCTCTTACCCTGATGAAGTCCAGGGTCAAAGGGTGTGGAGTGGGGGAGAAGGTGAGGGATGGGGGCTCAGCCTTTTGGCTGATGCCTACAGCTTTGAAGACATTTTTCCCTTCTGGGGCCCAACAAAACTTTTCCTTTGTTCTAAAACATTTATAGTAGCCTGCACCTAGGGGCAGAGTCTAGAATTAAAGCTGTATGAATGAAGTCACTATATCAAGTCCTGCTAACTGGTGAAGAAAGAGTTCTCCCTTCATGTGCAGAAACTTAATTGTTCAAGCAGTAGTTGTGGCCATGGGAGCAGTTTACCTCAGAGGCAGGAAGGAGGCAGTAGCCTTAGGTGTGTTTTAATTTGTAATAATATTATAATGATGCATCTGGAGGCTGAGATGTCAGAGCAGCAGCTGCAATCCATCTCCTTAGAAAATAACTAGGCTCCTGTCTTTGCAAGGGCCTTGCTGGTAACAGGAGTTAACTATGCCTATTTCTAAATGTGTCATCCCCCACTCTCTGATACTAATGTGCCCTTGATGCATTCCTTTCCATTGAAAGCCTTGTACTCAGCCCATGGCAAGGAGCAGGGGGAAGGAAAGAGAGGGAGGGGAGAAACCAGTCCCATTTCTCCCCACATTCAGCCCCATTAGCTTTTATTTCTGCATTTAGCCCTACTACCACATCCTCTTATCTACCCAGCCAGTTATACAGTCACAGAAATTTATCAGATTGGTCTGTCGCTTGAGTTTTTGATGATGAATATACCTAGCTCCCTCAGCCTCTCCTCACACTTCACGTGCTCCAGACCCTGGCCAGCTTGGTGGCATCCTGGAGGCAATGCATGAAGGTCCTTGGTGAACTAGTCTCAAAAGTGACACACAGAGGGGAATAATCACATCCTTGGCTTGCTCTCAGAGCCCAGGATACAGTTGGTCTTCTTGGCTGTGAGGGCACAGTGCTGACTCATATTTAGCTTTCTATTTTCCAGGCCCTTCACATCGTTTCGGCCAAGATGCTCCATAGCCTGTACAATTACGCGGGATTATTTCATTCCAGATGCAGTATTTTGCCTTTATTGAACTTCATAAGATTCCTGTCCACTCATTTCTCCAATCTGCCTGGGTGTCCCTGCATAACAGCCCTGCCCTCTAGTATATTAACTGTTATTTGGAATGACCAGCAAAGTTTCTGAGAGTGCATGCTCTCATTATCAGGGACTAGGCTGTGTTTCACTTTGGCTTTGCACAGTAAAGTTGTCACACCTACATACTTGTCCTGTACAAATAACTGTATGCAGATGACAACAATATGCTAAAAGCTGTGATGCAGAATTATGACAATATTTGCTTTCGTTGCCAACCTCTTTTACACTAAAATAGTGCATCCTAGTGTCTACCACATTGTAAGTCACCTTGATCTTACAGCCATACAAAAAATAACAAGGAATTTTACATAGAAATATTACAATATTATAAAAGAGACAGTCAAGAAATAGTTCTCTTCATGGACGTGGGGACAGTATCTAAAAATTTATGCTGTCATGAAGGCATTGGCAACTTTAATATTTTTAGAGTGAATTTGCTGCTATATTGTGAGCTGTTGAAGTTAATGATAAATCTTATTAGCTGCTATGCTGCCTCTGTGTTGGGCCATCAAATAACATATTGTAGTGGTATTTTAAAAGCACTTTTCTGTGTGTTAATAAGATTCAGTTGTAATGTCATTCTGCTTTTAACATGCATTCCAGCATCCCTAGGTTTCTTTTTTTGAATGTGTGAAATGCATAATCTACCTTGATGCGGCTGGATCCTGGCCTAGCTGTGTAGGCTAGGTAATAATAGAATCATAGAATAACCACGTTGGAAGACACCCACCAGATCATCGAGTCCCACCATTCCTATCAAACACTAAACTATGCCCCTTAGCGCCTTGTCCACCCATACCTTAATCACCTCCAGGGAAGGTGAATCAAACACCTCCCTGGGCANAGTAATGCAGCAGTGCTCCTCAGAGGGAGAGCACACATTAGCTTAAACACTATCATCTCTTAACATAATTGTATGTTTTCCATACAGCCAGGACAGAGTATAATTCAGGTCTTTGAATACCAACATGTGTATTAATAATGCATGGTACAGAGTAGTAATAAGAGAAACACTTGCCTCAATCCACAACAGCAACTCTGATTTTGGTGAGAGATTCTTAGGAGAAAGGTATTAATTCCCTTATTAGGCAAGTATTTATTTATCCTACAGAAGCATACCCTATTTAATGGATGTTTGGCTCTCTTCTGAACAGAATTTTTATTTACTGAATCTTGCTAAGTCTTTTTCTCGATGCTCATTTGTAGGAGGTTCCATCTACAAGTGTGATTCTATCATAGTTTTTAACTTCAGTACTTGTCTTGTACAGTAGAGGAAAGTTAAAGCCTTCTTGAACAACACAGCTGTGTGAGCTGCCTTCAGAGGGTCACCGTACTGAAGGAATTAACTTCTGTGATTTGTTAGAAGACAAAACCTATAAAGCTTCTTGACAATACTTATACATTATCAAAGCAAAAAATAGCAGATCCATTCAGTGTGTGAGGGCTGCACTAGTCAGATGGGGGTTATACTTGATGTCAAAGAAAGAGAATGGATTATTTACTGTGTTGCGGTGAAGAAAAAACTTTCCACAGGTTTGGCCAGCTCTCTAATGACTAGCAACTTTAATAACTGAAATAACAATCTCTTGGTTTATTTTGATTAGACGCATTAAAAACAACCTCAAAGAAAAGATTTTTTACAATAATAAGGTAAACATGATGAAACATTGTGGGAGTAGAACAACAGAGTCCTGATCTGTAACTGGGACTCCTCCCGTACCAGGACAGATCACAGATGCTCCCAGATCACTGGAAGGTGCCTAGGTTAATTTTCCTTTTCAAGATATAGTTACCATATAGTTGACAATTCTTTGAAAGAGCTTCTGCTGCTTTTGACCATCTCAAGGCTCTTTGTTATAAAGATCATGTAAATACTGGATAAGACAGGATCTGGCATTAAGGTTCTAGTTACAGGTTTTTCATTGTGAAAAACACAAGAGCAATAGGATGTTCTGTGGACCAAGGTGCAGATCTAGGGCTCTGGAAAGCAATAAGCAATAGTTCTTATTACATTTCAATTCTGCATTTCTACTTTAGGAACTCTCAATCCTACCCCGTGTTCATATGTCTTTAATTATTGCAAAAGACAACCCAACATTAAGATTTTATTTCTGAATTTCTGATTGTTTTCCTAAATTTCTGAAATTTCAGGAGCCTATATGCAAAGACTCCTTCATTAAACTCTAAAAATGATTAGATTATCCAAGTGTCAAAGTTATCTGAAGAGTATGCATTTTTAGGACTTTATAGGATTGGGTTGAAATGTTTGGAAGAAACATGTTACAACTTGAAAGTAAATAGCTGTCAGTCAGACCTGTGAAGAATGCAGCACATGCCTTTGTATGAATCTCCATCCACTGGCTTTAAAACAACTGGTACAACATTTTGCTGTTCAAAACATGCAGTGGTAATGAAACAAACAACAAAAATAAGAAAGAACGATTTGTGCTGTCTTGTGTGAAAGGCAAACATAAGGTTGTAAAGTGATTGTCAGTTTGCTCAGAGTCCATACTTCAGAAAATAGAGCACTTCTGAAGGACTAAAGATTCAAGTTCTGATAAAGGGATAGCTCATCACATGGGTAACTACACATGGGGGTAAATATAAATGTTCTGTCTGGCTTCTGAGATAAACTGTCTCTTTGTCTTTCAACTGAAGTAATTTATCATCAGGTAAGAGCTGTTGTCACTATAGGAAGAGATGATAAAACCTTAAATAAAAATATAGATATGTTTCATAACATTGGGATGCTTAGTGGCATTATATCATCTGGCAGTAGAATAAAGGGATTTCTGCTACTATTATTCTAATCAAATTGTCTTAGATCTGTACCATTAGGTACTTACATACTGGTCCACCAAAGACCTCATTTATCATTTATCAGGAAACAGAAGGGAAAATATAATTTTTATGTAAATGCAGAAAAAATGTTAATAAAAAGTGCTTAGTGAAACTCTCAGTATTGCTATAGGGGTATAATGACTAGCTTGACTTTTTTATCTTACTGTTTGCAATGTATTACTTGGGAGATTCTGACAAGTATTAGGTGTTAAAATCTGATTAATGCTAGCTGGACAAATAGAATTTTTGTTCTGATATGGAATGAAAATGAGATATGTCACTAGGATGCCATAAAGCAGGAGAGAATATATAGGGATTTTAAGCTTGTAAAGCAGAAATGCTAAAGAATAATTGTGAATTTCAATTTATGAGTCAGGATGGACAAGGACAAGAGATATTCAAAACAGCAGTTCCTTGTGTCTAAATCACAGAATATTCTCTGTGTCAGGCAAAACTTGAATGTCTAATGTGAACTTGAATCTCTAAGCAGGAAGATCTTGGCTACTACGGTGTATTTTCTACCTCAGATTTTGAATGGTTTCACTTTTATTATAGAACAGAACAAATTATTATTTTCTAACTAGACTCTATATTACTTGTCATTTTTTTTTCTCTAGTGATGTCTTCAACAGCACTGTGAGGACTGCAGTACCAGATAGTACTTCTCAATAATTTTTGTGTTAAGAAATATCCTTTTTGCCTCTGGTTCAAATAACTCTTCAAGGAACAAGGATAAACTTTAAATATGGGGAGACAGATCTAATGCTATTCAGGTAGAAGAAAAGCTGTTCTTTACATCCAGATCAGCATAATGTTTGCTTTTTCTGCCTCTTAGAGCTAAGTTACCATTTTTCCTCTGTCCAGAATCCCATCTCTGCTGTCAGACCCAGTTTCTTTCTTTGCTCTTTTCTTGCATTTGTCTCTCCAGTTTCTTCTTTTTTTTTAATAGGTCAGGCAAATTAACTTCAACCTTCTGCACAAGCTCGAGGCACAGAAGCTCAAACATCTTTAGATTTAGTGCTCTTTTAACAAATTGCAAATGCCTTTCCTGCCTCTCTCTCAGTGCATCTTAGCCTTGACAATCTTCCTGATCCCATGCGAGGTCAGTTCTGAGTGACCCACTCCTGCAAGATTTCATCTGGAAGGAAATAATTAATTTCTCTTTTCTTTTTATTCTCAGGTGAGTGATGATTTCTGGCATTAGGTTGTGACCTCCTGTGCAGAACAGTCTGAGCAGGACTCCACAAATTACCACCAATTACCCTAAATTACAAATCAGCAAACCTGCTTTAGTTTCTGGCTTTTGGTCAAAAGCATTTAGGCTGCTGACAATGTCCATTGACCTGTTACAGCTCTTCTTTTGGGTCACCATGCTCAAATTTTTTTCACTGCATGCAAAGAGATCTGCAAGCAGGGTATAGGCTGATTATGCAATTTACCTGTTGGCCAACAAAGAGTTAAAAATTGTCTAGAATTTAATAAGCCAGGAGGCTATGCATTGGTGTACTTAGTCTAAGCCAAGCACCTGCTAAGACATCTTTGCTGGCCAGGCAGGCGTCAGTCAGCTGGGAATAGGAGTCAGGTACGAAACAGGGAGGGTCACTTATAGGATGTTGGGTATGCCTCTTGTGTCTCCACTCTGGTCTTCTCATAGAATCATAGAATGGTTTGGGTTGGAAAGGACACATTCTCCCTGGGAAACCTGTGACAGTGCCTCACCACTCTCATTGTAAAGAAATTCTTATATCCAGCCTAGATCTGCTCCTCTGCAGTTTATACCCATTCCCCCTCATCCTGTCACTACAAGCCTTTGTGAACAGTCACTCTCCAGCTTTCTTGTAGGCCCATTTCAGGTACCAGAAGTCACTAGAAGATTTCCTTAGAGCCTTCTCTTCTCCAGGCTGAACAATTCCAGCTCTCCCACCCTGTCTTCATATGAGAGGTGCTCCATCCCTCTGATCATCCTTGTAGCCCTCCTCTGGATCCATTCCAACAGTTCCATATCCTTCTTATGCTGGGGCAGACAGGTTGGATGGGGCCTTGAGCAGCCTGGTCTAGTTGGAGTAGTCCCTGCTCATGCAAGAGGGGTTGAAGCTAGATTATCTTTGAGATCCTTTCCAACTCATGCCATTCTGTGATTCTACGATTCTATGATCTAGTCAAGTTTTGCTTCCTGCGTTCACTGAATATTATGGGGAGGAATAGAACAAGGTAGATTTGAAGATTTTGAAGACCGTGTTCCAGAAAAAAAATCCTCTTTTTCCTGTTGTTTTTCTCTAATGAGTTTCACTATTTCTCGTTGTTGCCATTTATTAAAGCTCAATAGCAAGAGAGACCTGCCTTCTGTTTGTTCAGTGCTTTTGTTTTCTAATGTGGGAATGGCCTTCACTGTATCACTTGCACTAGAATTTCCCAGGGCTTTGTCCTTCTCCCATTCCAAACTGGGTATAGCACTGATTAACCAACTTCTCAGAACTAAAAATGTCACAGATCTGCAGTCTCTCTCTCACCTTTAAAAAGTGCAATATATCAATATTAGTTCTAAGGACCTGGTAGGAATGTCAGAAAATAATGTTGTATTTCTGAGATGGTTGGAGATTTTTGATGTTTCATATTCCTACGGTATTGAAATTATAGATCCATTAAAAAAGATTTGCCTGATTTATGTTTTCAAAGGATTTTGCTCCTTCTGAATTCAACATGAGACTCTAATGATTTCAGATTTTTTTTTGTCTGGGTTTTGGATGTGCTGTAGGATTTTTTTTCTTCTTGAATGGGCACAGAAGTAAAATGTAAAAATCTACCAAACAATAACTTCAGAAATGCGATCATTGATTCTTATGAGATTGTGGCATTTCTTTATTGGAACATTTCAGTTCACAATGAACAAGTTAACTTCTAGGATGTGTCTATTTCAGGCTGTGTTTATGTCCTGTAAACAGTGTGGTTTAAGTAAGACAATAATTTTTATGTTTTGCTTGCAGACTGGATTAGAAACTTTTAACCTTGAACTATACAACTTGTAGACTTTGAATAATATATTAAGCTGTGCTGGT
Source organism: Piaya cayana (assembly GCA_013389865.1). NCBI lineage: Eukaryota > Metazoa > Chordata > Aves > Cuculiformes > Coccyzidae > Piaya > Piaya cayana. Next base: position 165,859 of record WAAB01015791.1, read on the forward strand.
TTTCTTCATAGTATTAAAACAGTGCTGTTTTGCCATTCTGTAATGTCCTTTTCAATTGACCTTTTCAGTAGAACATGTTGTACTCTTTCAAAAGTCCAATTTAATTTGAAGACTGTGCATGTTGGACACATTGCCTTTTTTTCTTAAGAAGTATCTTATCTTTTCATAATTTATGCCCCGTGCTGCAAGGAGGTACAGATCTATTTAATAAATCAGTGTATAATATTAAGAATATGCATAAGTCTTTATAAGATCAGGTTTCAAATCAAGCTTAGATCTAACTTTACAGCCCTTGCTGAAAGTGAGTGGCTCATAAAGAAGCAGATTCAGGAAAAAGTGTGGGATTTATTACGTAGGAAGAAGAAGTAATCTTAATTAATATTTGATAATACAGAAGACAAGCTGAAAAATGTATGTTTTTTACATGAAAAGTAATTGGAAGTCTAGAGTATTGAACTGGTATGAGTGCGATATTCTGATTCATGTATTCTAAGTCTGTAAAATTTTTGTATTGGAAAAGAAATACTTAATGTCTTAGAATTTTTCTACAAGACCCTTTCTCAAGAAAATAACCCAAACACAATAAATGCAGTGCATTTTATGTGTAAGTACTCATCACTGGCTTTAAAGGATTCATGAATAAATCATAGCAAGATACACTTTCATGACATTATAGCAGGTTAGGTTTTTTCTTGCACAAATTTGTGGAAGGAAGGTTACTATGGTGACAGAAGACTCATCTGGCTGATTGTATCTCAATTGCTGAGCATTTTTATACCTGGCTTTTTCAGTATGCCTTTCAGTTTCAAACTAAAATTTTGAGGCTACAAGAGACATTCTAAATTCTGTGGCAAGGAAATAATAATGAAAACATAAGAAGACCCTCAAACAGATAAGCAAAAAGAGACAATAAAAATAGAGAAGAGAAAAAAATGCTTAAACTTTGTGCCATAACTAACTCTCTTCATAGAATCTGTTTTCCTAAAGTAAAATAAAAATCAGACTTGTCAGCTAGTAATTTAAGGGTTTCATTATTCCCCCACCCCCAAACTAGCTTTGCAAAAATATGCAAAATATGATCTACTTCTAAGAAAAGTGCCCTTCCTTACAGTAACTGAGTCATGAAGTTTCTTCAGCAGCTCTGTAAGACTGTTACTATAAAGCTGCAAGAATCACAACTCAAAGGGATCTGAACAGGCTGGACCACTGGGCTGTGTCCAATGGCATGAGGTTTAACATGGTCAAATGCCGGGTCCTGCACTTGGGGCACAACAACCCTATGCAGAGCTACAGACTAAGAGAAGTCTGTCTAGAAAGCTGCCTGGAGGAGAGGGACCTGGCGATGCTGGTTGACAGTCGACTGAACATGAACCAGCAGTGTGCCCAGGTGGCCAAGAAGGCCAATGGCATCTTGGCCTGTACCAGAAATGGCATGNGCTCTTCCAGGGGAGGTTTAGGCTGGACATTAGGAAAAATTTTTCACAGAAAGGGTCATTAGGCATTGGAATATGCTGCCCAGGGAGGTGGTTGATTCACCTTCCCTAGAGGTGTTTAAGGTACGGGTGGACGAGGTGCTGAGGGGCATGGTTTAGTGTTTGATAGGAATGGCGGGACTTGATGATCTGGTGGGTCTTTTCCAACCTGGTTTTTCTATGATTCTATGATTCTATTCTATGATTCAAAGCAAGATGAAAACGCAGATACCAGCTGTTCATGTCACAGGAGTACTGTAATAGTAGTGACTAGAACACATTTGAATTCTCAGGTCCCAATCTCATTATGTATTTTGTAGAAAGACTTTGTCTTTCAGTTTCAGTGACTGCTGCTGAAAAAAATCCAAGTTCAAGTGCTCACCTTACTGCTCAAAGATAGATTTTCCAAGTTATGGAAGGAAATCTGCTACGTGGATTAGATTACCGTGGTTTTCAGACTCTTTCCCATGTGAACCTTGTGAAGTCTCACTGAGTTGGGAATCTTCACTGTCTCTAGTTCTCAAAGTTTCTCAGTAAGGATCTAAAGCTGAAATAGAGCACGGCTTTAATATTAAATTTTGAAAACCAAATACTATTTATTGCTATAACTCCTAACTATTATAGCTATTGTTATTATTTACAATGACATATTCCTAGCACTCTGCTCCTTGCTCAGGAAATGTTAGAAGTTCTCCTTCTGGGTTTGAACAGAAATTTTCTTTTCCCCAGAAATCTGAAGTGGAAATTATCATTTCCAAAGGACTCATCAAAGGAGAAGGGTCTATCACACACAACTGTAAGTTTGTGTTCCTAACTTCAGAGTAGATATATTATTTGAAGTAGGATTCTGCCAGCTGCTCTTCTGCTTCGGCTGTTGTGAAAGACGGGATTGCATTGATACATGAATGAGTTGAACGTACGTCGTAGTATGTCAATTTACAATTAATGTATTGCTACTGCTGAAGATCTGTCCACTATGCAGAACTCCTAAAATATTCTACATGTACCCACCAGCTATGTGGTACTCTATTGCTGCCAGAACATGAGATAAATAACTTTAAAGCTAATCTGTATCTCTGAGCATGAACTTCAGGTGCTGCAGTCTTTCCAGTTTTGACAGAATGTTGGTTTGAACCAAGGTCTGAAGAACTGATGCTTTAAAAATCCCACACATCTAGGGGTTTTCTTGGGAGACAGTTGCTTCTATCTCATATGTGCTGGAGATGCTCAGACCAGCTATTAATACCACCAGATCTGCTGCTGTTTGTATATGCTGTGGTGTTGTCCTCTGTTGGCTCATAATTTCTCCTCATCTTTCCCCTTACTTTGTGAGGGAGAAATTTTGATGGGCTTGGGACAGTGCTTAGATATTAGTAACTGTCAGAAAATGATCAGTCTTCTCTGTTAAGTGGAAGAAGAAAGAAAGGTTAACAAATGAACTGCAGTTCCTGCATTTGCTCAAAGAACTATCTGTGTACCTGGATCCCATGCCTAGCTGTCTTGGAGTTGTGTAAGATGTAAAGGAACAGGGATGAATATAGGTGCTACCTTCATGTTAACTGGAACAACTAAAACTTGGTTAGGCGTCTGGCATAGAGGTTTTTGTCCTCTCAAAACTACGAATGAGCTGCTCATAAAAATGGTACCAAATCTGCAGTCTATGAAGTGGAATTGCTTAACTAGTTTAAAATAATGGATTTTGCTAGTTTTGCTCTTCCTGATGGAGGTATTTTAATGGAGATTTTATTTAAAAGGAAGTAAAAGTTAGTTATTTTATACAAGATAAATTAGCACTTATGTGAGCAGATCTGAAGTGGGAAGGTAACAACCATATGGAGGTATGCAACTAACCTCTTATATTTCTCAGCTATTTTGGGAGTGTGCATCTGTCTAAACTCTCAGTCATAACCTAGGACAGAGACCCAGGTCTTTTTATATCTTGTGGAATTACTCATGAATAGTTTTATTCAGTCAAGATGCGTGACTGAGTACACTATGATTGTACCTCAGATATCTTCTAAGGTATCAAATGCCACACTTCCCAAAATCGTAGGCAAGTCCAATCAACATTTCATTTGCATGTCTAGAGCAACAGATGACTGACTCTCCAGCCTGTAATTTGGACAAGTCTTAATTTTAGAGATGACTCCCTAAGAATTAATCATCTTGGCTGATATATCTTTCCACATGATTCACAAAGTTAAATATGATTTTTATAATCACAGTGCTTTTTAGCACTCTGAAAAGCTGAGGGCTTAAAACTGTACATTCAGCAGAGTTCTACAGACTAGGAATCTCAGAGCAGTTACTGTAAAAGAATATTGGTGACTAAAGGAGATGGAAGAAGTGATTTGTCTCAGCTATTCCAGTTTTTTATAACCTAAGGCTTTTTTATTTCTATCTGAAGAGAAGCAGAAAGAAATAGAAATATTGATTTTTCAAGGAGAGATTGAAAATTATTGTGTAAAAAATTAATCTGGCACAGTTGCTGGCTACTGAATGATATTCATGGCATAGCATTGCAGTGTTCCCAGGAAGCCAATGAAGCTATCAGTCCTCTCTATTCAGCACTGAGGTACCCTGTCTTGAAGTACTGGGATAAGATCTGGGCCTTCTAGTACACAAGAGATATGGGCAGACCTGAGTGAGCCCAGTGAAGGGCCATTAGGATGAGTAAGAGACTGGAGCATGTGCCAAATGAGGAGAGGTTGTGGTTTGTGAAGATATGTTTCCACAACTAGAGTAAAAACCTTTTTGTATTTTTTTCTGCAGTTTTAAATGAAGATTATTTGGAATGTGCCTCCCTGTTGCATGCTTTGAACTTCTCTGCTTCTGCTGATCATGGCCCTAAGATGCATTTTGTCATGCATGCTTGATTAACTGGGAGATAAATTAGGGGCAGATTTGTAACAGTATTATAAGAGACCTGCTTCCCTATAACTTCACCAAGGCAGAAATGAGCAATGTCACAGGGTTTGCTCTTTGGACATCAAACAAAGTTGGGAGAGTGCTATGGTCTCTTGTCAATAGACTGTTTTCTAGTGATTTGTCTAGTGAAAAATATGTGGCTTTTCTCTGCACCCCTTCTTACTACAGCAGGGCAGTCATACAGTGGATAATACAAAGCTAAAGGAGAGCCAGAGCCTGGGGCCCAGTCCTGTTCCATTCTCATCCACACTGTTTAACTCTTAGCACAATTCCTGGTGAGCTTTTGGCTCAGGTTATACTCAGTTTACAGCATAATCCCCAGCTCAGTTTCTTTAGAGTAATTGTATACATCACAGGACTGCAAAGTTCCTCCTGGACTAGAGTATTTCTCAGTTTGGCTACAGCTGGTGAGATCATTCATCATAAGCCTGCAAGCTTACATTGTGAGGTTTTTGTGTTTTAATTTTTAAATAGTCTCTTTTCCAAGAAGCAGTGTTAGAATAGTCACAAATATTTGCTAGATCATTTTATAAACAAAATCCACTAAGGCCTGGTTGAATGAGTGCAGATTTGTTTGTTACGTGAATCATGTGGTTGAGTCCTAAAATTCTTTTGCTCCAGGCTGATGTCTTATCAGTTAAAAAAGAATACACATCCAGTACAAATCTGGCCCAAATAATTATCTTGCAGTAACACTGGTGCCATTTTTTAAACTGATCACTGCTTTTGTGAATAAACCAGAGTCTGTCCAAAACCCTGCCCAAACCGTGTGTGCATGATCTTGGGAGCTAACAGTGGGGAGAAGCTATCCCACTTATTTGCAAAAATTTTCATGAATCTGTCTTTGATTGTTCAGTTCTGCTGTAATTGCTGCAGTGGTTTGAGTCTTCTGCTCTTGTAGTAATGTCTGATTTGTTTCATGCTTTCAACATTAATTTTACATGATGGAATAGTATAACACTGGTGCTGACTGAGATCTTATTGGGCCTCTACTTGCAGCTGGTGAGGGCTTTTGAATCCTGAAAAACTCGATGCTGGTATTATAGCTTTATTATTTTCCAGTATATATAGTGCTTCCTGTAATTTGACCGCGGTTTGATAAATTGTTTTAGATTTAGTCATAACTTGTATTTTAATTCTTCTTTCAGAATGTACCAGACAGATATTAATGTGAAGTAAAACCAATGAAGACATACGTATAAATATTTTATAGTGTATCTATAATATACAGTATTTTTTTGCTAAACAAACGGCACTTCTGAGAATTTCTCAAAACATCCCAAGTCAGTAGGCACCACTTTAATCTTCAAGTTTTCATACTGAAATTTTTAAAGTGAAAGATCAATGGAATTAGGGAAAAACCCCAAACATATACTTGGCTGGTGCTCTCTTACAGTACAAAACCAGTGCAAAACCAGTGCCAAGTATGGTATTCAATGCTCATTGAAACAAGAAGGAAAACGGTGGAGAAAGGAAGAGGATATTCACTGTTGAGCTTTTCCCTGTACTGTGAATGCACCCTGGAAGTTGTTATGCTACGACAAACCTTATTGCACCATAGCCTGTATTTTCTGAATGCAAATACAAAGCTCAGCGATTTACTCTGAACCAGAAAGACTATTTTAATGTAATAGCCATTTTCCATCAGAATAAATATCAAATAGATGTAACTATATTATGTGTATTTCTCAAATATGTCACACAGACACACACATATATACATATTTGTGTCATACTTGTTATGAAAGGTTTCAAAAACAAAGTTTGCTATCTTAAAACTACATTTACTAGGAGGTTCTCATTTTATATGTATGTCTAGAATGTTGTTAAGGGTAATGTTAGCAGGTTAACTGACTGACTGTATTGTAGAAGTCTGAATAGCCACATTTCTTATTTCTGAAAGATAGATTCAATGTTGTTTGTCCAGATTAGTCTTGGTCCAGTATTGCAAATGTTGGGCTTTCTGACAGATGAGGTCCTGGCCACTTTAAGAATAGGATTATTAAATAGTGTGAGATTAAACGAGAATAAATTTTATTCTGGATTTGATGTTCTTGAGGAAACTGAAAGTAGGTACTTTCTCTCTTGTTTGCTTCTTTCCTCAGGAGCTTCAAATACATCTTTCATCGCAGCAATACTTTTAACAGTCTTCACTGAATATGAGCACATTTACAAGCCATTAATTAGAAAATGCTGTTTCCTTTAGAGACCATTTACTGGAAAGTGGGTTGATTTTTGTATAGATATTCTTTTAATAATCATTCATTAGAGGACTGTTAGCAGCCCTCTTCCTTGGTTCCTTGCTAAGAGATTGTTTCGGTGTTAACAGAGTGAATTATCAAATCTTCTTAGTTACAACTTTAAAATTATGAGATACTTAAGCTATTGTTATACAGGGGTCACAGAAATTCCTCCATGATGCATATGGAATTTAGTTTCTCAAAACTTTGTATTTATAGATAATCTGAATTAATTCAGACTTCCTTCTTTAAAAGGTGCCAGATGTTTTGTTTTATGTCTTTTTAAAGCACTTACACTAAAACTTTGCTATGGTTATGTTAACAAATACTTGAAGTTGTACTTATCTCATAAACAGATAGAAACACTGTAAAGAGAAACAATTCTAACCTTATAGTATTCCTCCCTACAGCAAGGAAAGAACAGAATCTGCACCCATGTGTTGTTGACCAGCCAGTTGTAATCATGCTTTGAGCAGCTGTCAGTGTTTTTGTCTGGAAAGAACTTGAAAGAGTACTATGGACTTGTTTTTCTTCACCACCACCCCCCACCCCCCCCCCCTTTGGTTTAGGGAAGCAACTATTTGAAGAGACTTTTTGCAAGCTGGGAAGAAACATTGTGTAAATCTGTTAAATGTTTCTAGATTTGCAGTATCCCTTCCTGATATATCCTTTCTGATTCCTGTGTTGTGAAAGAAAAACTTTAGTACCAACTTAGATTTCTTGGGACTGCCAGAATTTAAAACAACTTGAGGGCTTGAAAGGCGGGAGGGAATAATAGCATGGAGTGGAGAAATATGAAGAAAGGAAACATTCTTATCTGTTCCTGGGGCATGATGTCAGCTATTGCAGCCTCAGACTTCCAAGTAGTTTATTTTTTCACCCAGCACTGAGTTCCAAAATAAACACAAAATAATGCTGCTGCCTCATCTAATAGATTAATTTACAATGCAGGGTACATACATATAAACAGGATAGACAGCAATACAGAGAAATAGGAAGTTTAGTGGCAATACCAATGGAAGGGAAAACTGTACCTTGACTTTAAACATGCCTCAGATCAGGAGTTTCTGCCATCAGCTAACCATTATGCTCTTCTCTCGTCCCATTCTCAGTGCTCAGCCTAAGTATGCTTGAGAAATTTTGCTTCTGCTTGTTGATTCCTACTTATAATTCTATCAGAAATTAATTATAATAGGTATCTGACACCTGCTTCTTAATACCTTCTCAGACTCAGACAGTCTTTTAGAACCATACTGGAATTCTTTTCCCTCTTCATGTGCTGCTAAGAAATTCACTCCATCAAGCCACCAAATTTCTGATAGTTCTGCCTTTAATGATTTTTTTTGTTAATTTTGATAAAAAGTGATAGTATTGTGCTGTGACCAAGTTGCTTCATAACACGATGTAAAAAGATCTTACAGCATGAAATGACAAAATACCAAATCATTTTTTTGAAAAACATCTAAAAGTCATCAAAATAACTGTGCAGCCTATTCTTTACTTGTGCAATCTCTCTTCTACTAATACAAAAAAATATAAAGTGCAGTGTGAATAGGATTAAAATTTTCAATCAGTAATAATCCTGACAGGAGGTTGTGGAGAGGAGGGAGCTGGTCTCTTCTCCCAAGAGGGAGGGGACAGGATAAGAGGGAATGGCCTCAAGCTCTGCCAGGGGAGGTTCAGGCTTGACATAAGGAAAAAAATTAGGGAAAGGGTCATTGGGCACTGGCACAGGCTGCCCAGGGTGGTGGTTCAGTCACCTTCCCTGGAGGTGTTTAAAAGATGAGTGGATGAGGTGCTGAATGGCACGGTTTAGTGATTGCTAGGAATGGTTGGACTTGATGATCCAGTGGGTCTTTTCCAATCTAGTGATTCTATGATAGAGTATTTCTGACAAAAATTGGACTACTTGTGTTTGTGTTTACTAAATTAGTCCACGCTTCCATGTATTGATTAGAAACTTATCAGTTTTGATGAATAAGGCAAAGCATTGCCCTTAAAATAATTCTGAAATTCACTCTTAGTGATTACAAATGGAAACCAAATGGTTCATGTGTGCTCAAGGAAGATGTTTTTAAAAATGGACAGATCAGAAGCTGTTTTGTGTGCTTTCATTTTTTAAATTTATGATAAGATTTATCTCATCTCAGCCAGCAAATTCCAGGAAGAAAAAACATCAAATCAAAAGAATAGCATAGGACCAGAAACTTAAGGAAATTAATTTTAAAAGGGAATTTTTCCTTCAACTTATCTTACTGTATAAAAATGTCTAAATTGTTGGACCAAAAAAACTTAAATAAAATCCACCCCTCCTTACAATCTGCAAAGATTGTCCAGTAATTTTGCAGATTATTTGCAGGTACTATTGTATTTATTAGCAGGATTGTTTACTCCCTCTACCTTTTCTGAATTAGACCAAATTCCATACAAATTTTGTTCCTTACACATCACTGAGCCTTACAGAAAAAATTAGAAGTGGTAGCACATTCTGCTTTCCCTTCATTACATGTCCTTTTGACCATGAATTATTTTATTGGTTTTGGAGCTGAATGTCATTTTTAAACATATGTTTTAATAACTGAAGTGCTTATCTTCAATATTTATAATATTTGGCTATTAATAACATTACACTTGCAACACAGAAGAATTTTTCATACTTGCATAAAGAACATTTGTAGCTATTTGTGCTAACACAGAGTAACCCGCACACTGAACCAGAGTTACATCTAGACACGACAACTGTATTTCAGAAATAAAAAAATAAAATAAATGAAAATAAACTCAAAACCATAAAAATTTGTGTGATGGACTTGCAAGGCTACTACTGATTTGCTGAGTGACATTCACTTGTCTTAATTATTTAATTTTCAAAACCAGTATGCATAATTATGCCAAATACAGTGGAAAGAAAACTCACAAGCACCTTGTTCTTGAGGTACTTTCAGCATAAAACTTCTGTCTTGTTTTCATTTTGCAGATCCTGAGAGATGTGAACATTCAAATCCAAGGCAAAAAGGCAGAACACGTGCTGCTATCTTGTATAGTTCTTGTTCTCTGGCTATAAGGCAAGAGTGCCTGAAATGAGGCAACCAGTCACTAACATTCTTTGGAGAATCATTTTCCAAATGATGCTACTTCTAATGCAGGAGTAGCCTGTAATTTTGGGCCAGGCAGTGCAGGGCTATTTCTAGCTAACTGGGGCAAATTAGCATTGACAGTGCTTAGTGTCTTTGCAGTTCTTAAACGTATTCAAGGTTTTAGCCTTTTAGAGGCCAAGTTTATTTAAAGCACAAAGGGGAAACTAAGGTCTGGAATCACTTGAAGGTTAAGCCTTTAGCTTGCTCTGTAGTAGATTCTCTTTAGATTCATCAGCTGATTTATGCATCTACCTTAGAGACTTTACTGACACGGCTGATTTTAGAGTTACCCTTAGTCACCCTTGACAAATTCTTTACATTTTGGAGGGTGGTGTCAGAATATTTCAAACACTTAAAATTATCAAACACTAAATCATCTTCTGGAGTTGCCATCTCTTGCCATTGATACTAGGGGACACCTAGGATAATGGGACTGAATGTTCAGATCACTCTGCTTAGCACCAGTTCTGTTTAAGGTTCCTATAAATGAACTTTCCCAGTTTCCTGTTGGTAGTTAGGCATTCTGGTTCTCTAATATCCTACTCTGTCTTCTCCCTTGCCGTTGTACAGGTTTTGCTTAAAGATTCCTAGTGCACAGCTGGAAAACAGTCTTTTTAGCTCTTCCACCTCAGCTACACCTCTGGGGAGAATAATGAAAAATTCAATCATTGTACTGCAGCTGCCAACACCATCTCTCTATACAGTTGTAAACAGAAGAACCCAGATTTTTTTTACTGTTAAAACTTTAAGATCATTTTGTGTCATAAAACACCACTGTGTGACTACTGCTAGTAAATTTTGGCTTCATAGTAACAGTCATTATGTGATGTTTGACAAGTGAAGGAAGAGTTATCAGTGATATTTCCTGTGATTCTTCTAAGTATTTCATAGGAAAAAAATAGAGAATTTGCTGAGGAAGTAATTATAAGAAAGATATTTTAATAAGTCTATGAATATGTATAGCTTCCTCAAACATTCATAGTTGCAAAAAAGTGATTTCAACTTGTCATAGAATTAGTTCTGTGGGAGAACAAATGCATGGGCATGTTTCAATACCTGCTTTGGAACTGTCAAACAATTTAACTATGAGTGTGTAAAGACACAGGAGGCCCAAAGACTTGCATATTTCAGCCTGTATAAGGAGCAGTTCCTGAATCTAAACAGAAGGAATAATTATCAAATGCATAGAAGGGAAGCGAACAAGAAAATCCTAGTTCTCACCTAGCAAAATATTTTGAGTCTGTGATGGGAGTGGTAGTGGACTGAAAAAATAAATGGTTTGTTCTAATAGTAGTATTTTATTCTTACACTTGTGCTTTGAGGGAACAAATAGGTTACTTTTAGGAGACATAATAATCTATATTTGAAATCCATCGACTTCTTAAACCTCAATATATTTCACTTTATTTATTTTATCCATAGTTAGAAATAAACATGTTTTTAATTCCCCAAATTATTATTACAAGTATAGTTTCTCTCTCAAAGAAAAATGTACAGTATATACAGCATATATAATATCTATCCAGTGTCATAGTAAAGTATCTGTTTTGTAGAAACTGTATTTTTATATTAAATACTTTGCAATTTTGCAAAATTACAATTGACTTGCTAATGGATTGTAAAATTACAGATTGATGGTTTCGCACAATATTTATTACCTACTCTATCCATGTTACTCTTTATAACAGAAAACGTTATCTCTGAAGGTTAAATATAAGTTGAAGCATTTTTCATTTGCAAATACATTTTGTTCTGTCTGCTACTTTTATCTGGATAAATATAATTGCGAAGAGATTTTTTCCTTCTCCTTGCAACAATAAAACACTGGTCAGAACTAAAGAAATTCCATACCTTTCTCTTTGCTGTTACTGCTCTCTGTAAATTCAGCACTTTTGAAATGACAAATTTAATCCTACTCTTATTAAAAACATGTAGGGATGGCAAGGAAACATTATTTTGTGGTGAAGGCTGAATGTTACTAAGGGTAAGACATGATTCTTTGGTTTATAGCACACTATTGTCTACTCTGACAAACTCATACTTTATTTTTTTCCCAGTTTATTCACTATATGAACCAGACAATGTGATGTTTTGATCATGTCCTTTGACCTCCTGTGCTTTCATCAAGAAAGAGTGCATAGATTCTTTTGAGGCTTCGGAAAGGCAATTTGTTGTTTGCAATCTGCAGGGGGGTTGGAACTAGATGATCTTTAAGGTCCCTTCTGACCCAAACATTTCTATGATTCTACAATCCCATCCTGCTTACTTTGGTAGAGACAGGAGTTAATACTAGTTATTATTTCATGTTTTTCAGTAATTTTTTTGAGGAAAATGTATAGACTGTCTCTTGTTTTTATAGTTATTCAATCTTCTATCTTACCATTACTGATGTAAAACTGTATTGTAAAGAAAACTATACAATACCAGAAGTGGGGTCCCCTCACCTGTGTAATCTATTTCTAGAACAGTCAGGAACTTACAGAAGAACTAGAAGATTAGATGCATCACAGCTGTTTGACAGCAAGAGGCTAGAAATTATTAGAAGTTCACCAGGTGGCATTTAAAAAAGAATTTAATAAGGAGCATTATCTGTAGACCCCCTTTGTTGGGGGACACAGGGAACATCACAGCAGTCACTTAAAGTTGGAAGATGGAAGGGTAGCATCAGCTTGAGTCTTCCTGATTTTGCTTGTGACCAAAGTTCTGATTACAAATGCAGAATATTGTTTTATTTTTATTAGTGATTTTGTACTTCTTTCTCAGCTAAGAAAAATTATGTGGAAATTTGAATAATATACTGCTTGAACTTCTCTATAATTAGCAAATCAATTCTTTTCATGAGTTTTGTGTTGCAACTTCAGCATAAATTCATGATTAGAGAAGAAATTTTCTTCTTGTCTTCTTTAATTCAAGTTGATAACAGTCCTGAATGACCCTATCTCCTGTGGTGTGGGGGCATTCCATGTCCCATCCTTTGTATAGCAAATTATCTAATTCTTTCCACCTTTGATGTTTTGTCTAGCCACTGCTTCACTGTCACAATATCCTATTGACCCTTGTGAAAGCTGCACTTGCAAGTGAGAGTTAACACTTCACATAATTTTATTTCTTTCTCACTTCATAGACAGACCACGTGTAAGAGACTGTTATTGAACTGCTTTGGCCCAACATAAGCTGTCAACCACGATATCTTGTAAGAGTTTTTACTTTGATTCTTTCCTGACAGTTCATAAGTGCAATGAATTCCACAAGGCATGGATGAAAAAAAATCCTCAAGAATTCTGTGTCAATTATTGATTTGCTGCTAGGTAGTTACAGTTAAAGTTAATGAATTCTTACCAAAAAACCAGACTGCAACTGCAGGGAACTACCCCCTTTGGAGGCAAAGAAGTTTTGTTCTATATACCTGGAAATTTAGGTACAAAACAGGCTATAACTCAGGCACAGCTGAAGTGAATCTGAATATTAAGCCAGCCAGAAGAAAGAGTCCAAGCATGGATGTTTGCTTTGAACCAGATGTGAGTCTCTAAGTCCTTGTTTTTCCTCCCATACCTTGTCAATGCTTTTATAAATTCTATCTTATCATCAGTAACAATAACGTTGTTCTGTTATCATTACTTATATACTGCCTATTTAACAAGAATTATTGCGTTGGAAGACAAGAAATGTGTGAAGATTAGCAGATGTGCTTTGGAGGAGAGCTAAACTTGGGAGGGGAGCAAAATGCCTTCTTTTCCATCTCCTCTTAAAAGACCTGGCAGATGGGAAGGTGTTTATTATAATTCACTGTAGTGGTCAGTTTGTTATTAAAATGAATAATTAAAATGGTCATCCCAGTGCAGTGTGTCACAAAGTGTTTGCACCTCACAGTAAAGATGACAGGGCATCATGAGGCACACTAAGAGCTCTCTGTGTAAGCATTTCAACAGCTACTATGCAGAATTTAAGATATTTTTAAAATCTGTTTTGAGGGGGTCTTTACTTTCCATACAGAATACTTGCTCATGACTGTTACTCTTTCCTGTAATGTCCTTGAAACTGGGGAGACAGGTGGAATATTTTTAAACTTGTGCATGTTAAAACAAGAAACTGAGCATTTTTTAATTTTTCATCCTTCTTTTCAAGGTTAATAGCAAGAATTTTCAAGACTTGATCCATACTTCTGTGTTCTGACCCTTCACAGAACCTGCACTTTCATCACTCCATACGCAGTTCTTTGCACGGACAGGTAATGACAAAAAATTGTATCCACAGTACATTGCAGAGGCTATTTCAGTGCCTATAATATTGATTGATGCAAGTGAGGTAGAGTTCCATGACCTCTAAAGAAATAAAAGCTTGATTTTTTACAATTTGACATAAAGAATAATGGATAGTTGCAACGTCAGAGATTCCATGAATCAAAGAAAGAGCTTTTGCACGCATTCATGGGAAAACAGATGTGTGAAAAGCTCTAGCAGAATTAATTTGGAGTGAAGTATAAAACTGAGAAGTGAAGTCACAGAAAGTGAAGCTAGCTCCCAGACTTCCTGAAATAAACAGAAATAAGCAGAAATAAACTGTGAAAAGATTCTGGAAGAAGCAGCAGTCAGAAATCTGGAATTGTGATGGACAAATGAAGAAGACTCAGACTCTCCTTAATGGTTTCAAGTGCTGGTGCCAGTAAAAAGAAAAAAAGACCCGAACCCCAAAGACCATGGGCAGGATTATTTTTTCAATAGCTATTTCAGAAGCGTTTAAGTGTACTTGATTTATTGTTCTATGAGTTTACTGCAAAATGTGATCCTGGATACATCATTACTCCAAATTCCAATGACTATTATGACAAGGACACAATCAAATGCTTCCTGAAAGGACTGTAGAATTGCTATTATCTCTACCAAGAGCTTTTAAACTATGAAGTCACCTATGAAATTTGTCTCTAGATGCGATTTGACCAATAAACCAAAATCAGTTCCTGTCTGGTAGCTGCTGAGATTAGTCATCAAAATTTGTCCATATTCTTAAATTCTCTTTAGGTACATACTTAGATAACATGGCCTTACCTAACTCAGATAAGGCAAGGAAAACCCATAATGCTTTTATTTTAAATATCTTGTAGTATTTTCTATACCAATTTTCATTCAACCATAACAAATAATATTTTCCGTGTCTATACTAAAACTTAATTTCATTTGGTAAAGCACCCCTGCTGTTTAGAATTCATGAATTTTAAACTACCTGACTTGCTTTTACAAGATGGGAGACAAGCTTTGTGGAGAAAATTTAACACATAACTTGACTTTCAACAGAATTTGATATTCTTGCACAGCATTAATATAAATGAGTTCTAGAAACATTAGTGAGCTAGCATAGACTAGGTAAGAAAGTAGGTGAAAAGTCATACTGAGAGTAGCCATCTGTTGAGTAAAGTGGAATTTTTCAAGGTCAGTCTTATTTGTAGTTTTCATTAAAAATTTGGACTGCAGATCAGAGAATGACCTTATTACATTTTAAAGCAAAAATAAGCAAGGACAGGTCAACTCCAAGCACTTGGAATGATTAGAATGTGAAACATTGATTGATTGTAGCAATAGTGTGAGACAGACTTGATGTAAACCAGTCAGAGAACGGGCAAAATCCCACACAGGAGTGCAATCACCTATGTGTATACGAAATGGGGAATGCTAAAAATGTGGAAGTTCTGAAAAAGACAACCTGCTGCACCTAGAGAATCAAAACTAAGCAAGAGACAACAGTGACTTGTTGTCCTGCCTTGTGATAAAAAGTAAAGGTTTTAAACTGAAGCAGGGAAAATATCTGCTGCTCTGTAGAGGAAAGATTTCAAAACACTAAACGGATTGTCAACTCCAAACCAGGATGGTTTTCACTCGAGAATTTTGGATATGCATTGACAAATAAGGTACAGTAGTAGTTTAAAGGCACTTTAAAGATGACTTTTTTTCTGTGGTTCTCAGTCAAGATGCTATTACTCTATAAATGCTCTTCATATTCTTAAATGTATGTTCTCCTGGACTGATTCTGATGAGCAAATGACAAATTAAATCCAAGTATAGGAAACAACATATCTAGAACGAACATTTTGTCATAATATTAAAGATAATGAGAACAGAGACAAAAAAGAGATAAAACAGAGATTAAAGATAATGTGAACAGAGGAGGCCTTGTGGGTGATGTGGTAGTAGGAGGACACCTAGGACAAAGCAATCATGAGTTGGTAGGGTTTTCTGTTCTAGGTGTAGTGAAGAGGCTGGTTAGCAGGACAGTAGCATTAAATTTCCAGAAGGAAGACTTTGAACTCTTCAGAAGGCTGGTTGGCAAAGTCTCATGGGAGACAGTACTTAAGGACAAGGGAGCCCATGAGGGTTGGGGGCTCTTCAAAAAGGAAATCCTAGCAGCTCAGGAGAAAGCCATCCCCGTGTTCTGGAAAAAAAAAGCCGGCAGGTGAAAAAAACAGCTTGGTTGAACAGAGAGATCTTGAATGACATCAAGAAGAGGAATGTTTATGTGCTCTGGAAGAGGGGACAGGCCTCTTCGGTGGACTACAGAAGGGAAGTGAGATTGTGTAGAGAAAAAAATCAAAGGGGCTAAGGGGAGACCTCATTGGTCTCTACAACTACCTGAAAGGAGGTTGTAGAGAGGAGGGAGCTGGCCTCTTCTCCCAAGTGACAAGGGACAGGACAAGAGGGAATGGCCTCAAGCTCTGCCAGGGGAGGTTTAGGCTGGACATTAGGAAAATAATTTTCACAGAATGGGTCATTAGGCACT
This sequence comes from Piaya cayana, assembly GCA_013389865.1. Taxonomy (NCBI): domain Eukaryota; kingdom Metazoa; phylum Chordata; class Aves; order Cuculiformes; family Coccyzidae; genus Piaya; species Piaya cayana. The sequence continues at coordinate 182,404 of WAAB01015791.1, forward strand.
GGCAGAGGTTGCCCAGGGAGGTGGTTGATTCACCTTCCCTGGAGGTGCTTAAGGCACGGGTAGATGAGGTGCTGAGGGCCATGGTTTAGTGTTTGATAGGAATGGTGGGACTCGATGATCCAGTGGGTCTTTTCCAACCTGGTGATTCTGTAATAATTGATAAAATAGTTTTACTGTTCTGTCATTACAGATATTTCTGAAATTTCTTAATATAAAGGTGAAATATTGGGAGAGAGAAAACTAGCTCATAACATTTCTAGGCACTTGGCTCTGTTGTTGTTGCACCTGTGGATGTTGCATACAATTGCTGAGTGCATCTGTGTGGAACTATGAAACAAGTGAGTGAGCTGTAAGGATAGTTCCAATTAGATGCAAATACTTTTAAAGGAGGCCAAAGAATTGCTTGCATGAAAAGCCATTAGCAGAGCTTAGTTCTGAATTCTGGTGATCTAAGTCTCAGAATAGCTCTTAAACCACAAATTCTTTCTGTACCTATTATTAGAATGGAAGGTTGCATTCTGGCATGGATAGATCATACTTAAGTATAAACAACCAAGGCTCTGTTAAGAGAAATACTAGATAGCTGGGTTATGACTGCTAAGGAGAATTCCTGATATTTACAGGGATATTTACAGTCTTCCTCTTCGATAATTAGTTTAACTTAATGTTTTGGGGTTTTTGGTTGTTGCTGTTTGCTGAAATCCTGAAAACAGTTAAGCATAACTTTACTTTTTCACATACAGAGCACAATGAGGAGAGATGAAGGAATTTGCCCATTGTTTTCAATAAGAATTGAGTTTGGTTCCAAACAGTTCCACTGTTTTTTTTATACACATGTGTGTGAAGATAAACAAGCAGGCAATTCACAGCCAGAATTGCCTTCTGCATTCATTGTAGTGAAAGGAAAATGGAGGATGCTCACATAGTCCTGTTACGATTATTTTTTAAGAATTTAGACAGTTGTGAAGAAGACAGAATAGCAAATCAAGAGAATAACGTATGTATAATAAACTTTCACACATAAAATTGGACAGACTTTCTTTCTTTCAAAAGAAACACCATATTTCTTGCCACTCTATTCAATTCTACTTCTATGTGCTTCAGATGCAAAATGACCTTATTATTGGTGTAGGTGAAAAAGAAAGGCATTCAAAGTAATCTCACATAATGACCCTGTGTACGAAATGCTTGTTACTTTACAAATAATCTATGTTTGGCCAAGACAAGAAGAGGTTAATTAACTGTTCTGGGAATAGGAAAGAGGACCAGCCTTTTCCTGTAAACACTGTCCACTGCTGTGTTCTAAAAGGAAGTCATTACTGCCTTGGCTAATTAGGAACAGGAAACAAAAGAAGGAAGCCAGTTAAATTTGTGTTTACATGGGCATGGACAACAAAATCTCTGTAAATAATGAAAGAAGAAATGAATGTTGTTCTATTTAGTTGCAAAGTGTAAATTTGTCAAGATATGCAATTTGATCATAAAGAGTAATGACCCGGGAAAAAGAAAAAAAGAATGTATAAAACGAAGATGTCTGTGTGTTCACCCAGTAAGGACCTGAGGCTGGTTGAAGGTTTTTTTGGTAGTGTTCTTGTTTCTTTCTCTTAAAACTACATTTGTATGCTAAGACCACAGCTGCTTTTCTTCTCCCTCTGTAAGTCTAGAAGTTGAAGTATAGAATGTGTTCTTGGCTGAACATGGAAATACTGTGCATGCTGGCATGTGATTTAATGCAGAAATATTTCAAGGATTTATGAACTTGCTGGGCAGCTGTAGATAATGATATCTGCTCAATGCATACTCATGTATGTAGAAATACTTGTGCAGCCCAAGGATTTTACTTTCCTTCATTCAATAAAATGTTGAAGATACACATTTCAGTCTTACTACTTTGAATAATAAGAAGTTGCAAGATTAAATTTCTCTTTCCCTGACCACTTCCAGGTAATATTACAGTCTGATGACATTGGCACTAGATCAGTGAATCGACGAATCTACCAAATACTCATCTTAAGTCCTCCAGTGGCCTATTCTCAACAATTGAGGATGGAATCCTGCCCAGCTGTACACACTGTGGTAGAAATGGCAGACTTGGTGGAACAGTGCCATTGGTTCTAGCTAAGGAGGGGAGGTGAAAGCTTTAGAAGCTGTAGTATGCATTGCAGAAATGTTTTGATATCATGAATCCTCCACAGTTATTTACTCATGTACTTTCTCTTTCACACCATTCAATGTAACATGTAACTGGGAGCAGCTTAGTTAACATTATGAAGGCAGACTTGCTCCAGCTAAGTACAGTGGGTTTTTCAGCATAGTATGTCACAGATATATGAAGCTATGGATGGATTACAACAAAATGTAAAGTCACCTCTGACTGTAATAACAGAAGTTCCTGCATGTTAATACTTTATTGAAATAACATTTGAAAGCTGAGGTATGATTAGTGGTACTAAGGGAGCAAGCAGTTCTTGTTGATTTGCTAAGGTAGTTTTGAAGCTGGTGACTTCATTACCTACCTTCCAAATTTGTCCAGAAGTTTCCTGCTCCATGAAGGTTATGAAGTGCTTCCTTTTACGAATTTCCTACTTAGCTACACTTTAGTGCTTCAGAAGGGACTAGAGAGATTTGATGCAGAAGCAATCCCTTATTTGGATTGGACTAATGCTTTATTTCAATGTACAGTAGTTATAACTGATTTATTTTGATGGTCTACCCTGATAACCTGGTAAAAACTATGGTCTATTTGTCAATGACACATAGCAATCTTTGATCTTCTGCAAGTTATAGAATCATAGAATCACCAGGTTGGAAGAGACCCACTGGATCATCGAGTCCCACCATTCCTATCAAACACTAAACCATGTCCCTCAGGACCTTGTCCACCCGTGCCTTAAACACCTCCAGGGAAGGTGAATCAACCACCTCCCTGGACAGACTGTTCCAGTGCCCAATGACCCTTTCTGTGAAAAATTATTTCCTTGCAGAGCTTTTATTTTTGTGGTGCATCTCAGACTTTTTTTTCCCAGATCTTTTTTCCTTCTACTAATTAGGTTTTTTTTTCTGTGTAAATCTGATAAAACTTCATAAGTGTGTAGGGTGAAGAAAGCAAATTAAGACTTGTAAATGTTTACAAAAAAGGCAAAATCAGATCTGATTATAAGTACAGTTCTGTTCATTAACAGTCCTAATTCCATTCTGTTAAGTGTCCCATTTTCCCAAGTTGTGGTAGCTGAGATGAGGTCCTCAATAAAATTTTCTCTTCCAAACTTGTTTAGATGATTTCTTTGTCCTAATGTTGTATTTAGCACAAATGATACAAAAAGGAAAATAGTTCACTGAGAGGTAGTTACTTCAGATCCATAGCTTGTAAATGAAAAAAACATGGCTGATATAATGTGCAAAAAGCCAGTTGCTGAATAAATGATTCAATAATCAGGCAGTTCAGCATCAGTGGCTGACTACCATGAAAATATTACACAACAATCACAGTGCAGGTGGCAGCACTGGAGCAGGATTGCCCAGAAAATAAACAAGTATTGCTAAAAATGGTGAGGGTTTGACACTTCTTTTGTACATCCAAATGAAAATGACACTTTCAAAATGTAAGCATTGAGGATCTGATGAACTGTGTGAAAATTTGTTTGTAGTTTATGTTAGGGAATAATCGCATGGAGAACTATGGTGAGACGTGTCTCCTAATTGCTGGGAAAAGTTGCAATTAATTTTCTTACATGGAGAGAGAAAATGATTTAATAAGGCAACAGATGAGAAACTTGGTCTCCTAGGTTCTGAGGGATTGTCCTGAAAAGCAAATCTTTTATTTTTGAGTAGACCTCTCATCAGAGATCTGAAACCTTTCTAACAAAATTTTAGCTACATTTGGTATTGCACTTTGAAATTGGATTAGTCTGTCTGTAGAGATAGATTCAAAACTGCAAACACTGCAAACAGGTATTTTAAAAAGCAATGTCTGTGAAATCAAAGAAATTAACTACAAATATTTGATATGTTGTTTTGAGGTGTTAGTCCTCCAATTTTCTGTTCTGTTCTTTGCAAATGCATTGATTTTATTTCTGTCTCCAAATAATGATTACCTTCTCCCTCAAAAGGACATCAGCGAACAAACCTGCACAGTCTCCAAGTGCTCCATGATTTACCTTCTGGCACAGAACTAAGTAATTTCATAGACGTTTTTTTTGTTTTCAATTATTTTTGTACAGAAAACTAACTTTCATCCCAACAGCAAAGCTCTCAAGAGCTTTGTTGTTGGCTTTTATAGTGCCAAGTTTTCATTATTGTATAGGGTTTTTTTCTGTCTTGCCAGATGCCAAATGAATGGATGAGCCACTGGTAGTGACTTCAGACTCCTACCACTGATTCCATTATCTTTTGATTTTAAAGCTATTATTTGTGTTAGCTAATAGGTTGTAGTAGACCATTGCACCACTGTTAGTGTCTTCTGGACTTCTGCAGGCATGATGACACTTCCAAATGCCAGCTTATTTCTGTCAGGCTTATGACCACGAAGTATAAGCAATTTGATATCTGTCTGAATTGCGAAGAGTTATGGCTGTTGTGACCCATTGCTTAAGAAATCCTACTTTCTTCTCTCCATAAGAAATGAATACTTATATAGCAAAGATTTACTGACACTTAGTGTATGACTTCAGAGGTGACTCTCAGAATTCTTCTTTGAGGTCTTACACTGGATGAATTTCCAGAAAAAAACCTAAGACTGAATGTTTATCAGTGTGAAATAATCATTAGCGTATTTATGAAAAATCAGCTCAGCATGGAGAAAGTGCAGAAAGAGCTAGTCTAAAATCACCTGTGTCATGTATATATTTAGTAATATTTGTTTTGCAGTAATTCCGACCAATGTTTTAAAACCATGATTTACATATTTACATGATTGATAGGAATGGTTGGACTTGATAATCCGGTGGGTCTTTTCCAACCTGGTGATTCTATGATTCTATGATATCACTCCATAACTCCACACATTTGGTTGGGCCTGCCTATTTATTCCGATTTTGTTGTTTCCAACCCCAAAGTGACCAGACACCGCCCATTGATTAGAACAATACAGTGCTTTTAATCCCACTGTGCTGACGGGAACAAGCTCTACTAAGCATTTGCATATTGCTAATAGTAAACATTGTTCTTAACTACACTGTTCAGTATTGAGGCTGGCATAGGAAAATGAGTTGCACACCTGAAGTGTGTCATGGGTTTTCACTGCCAATTTACACATCCATTGTAGCTTTTCAAGGGGGAAATCTCCAAAGACCTGTTTGGCAATGCAGGTTGGTATAGAATCTGATACTTCAGTTTTCAGTTGCTGTTTTAACAGTCGTACATCACAAAATCATTAAAAACATTATTAAAATAGTATATTAAAATGTAAATTGCTGGAGAATAATTAGACATTTGGAAATTTTACTTCTGTATAAGTGAAGGCTACTGAATATGATGTGTTTCCTTGAATTCTTTCAGATATGTATTCTTCTTCTTCATTATTTAACATCCTAACTAATACATTCTATCCCAGACTTTCAAAGCTTTTCTGTGGTAATTGTACTGTACTTAAAAACTACTCTGCCAGGTGACTCTGATTGTGTGTTTTGGAAATGTTTACAGAGGGAAAGAGCATTTATAGAAAATGGTACATGCTGGAAAAATCTACTTTGAGAACATTGAATCTTTCTTGAATTTACAGTTTGCATGAAAACAAAACTTCTGACTTATAAAAGGCTTTATTTATTAAATCCATTTCTCCGAGTTAACTAGTATTTTACAGTGTGTTGTATGTATGGTACATCAGCTGCTGTTTGAGGTTATAGTAAAGCTTTTTTTAAAATGTAAGAATATCAAAAGGGACAGGATACAAAACATTTAATACATGCTGCCATTCAGTAGCACTTCATTACATTCTTACCACTGAAGGGAAGAAAACAACTCTGAGTGCAAATCAAGGGCTCGTTATTTTGCCAGTATTTTTGCAGTGTTGCATTTTGGAGTTACCTATATTTTCCACATTAAAACAGTAACAGAAAGGGCAACTAAGTCTGGCAAGTAATTTTAGAGTAGAAAGAAATGTATGCTTTAGGCTACCTGGCATTACGACCTTGTGCAGGGAGTAGAGATCACATCTGGACAAAGAATGGAACAGGAGTTATGAAGGGTCAGCCTGAAGGTCAATCCACCTAGCCTAGTATCCTGTCTCTGACAGTGACCAAAAGCAGAGGCCTATGGGACAGTGTAAAAACAAGGTAAATATGCTCCCCACAAATAATCCAGCATCCAGTAATTTTCAGCTCATGGGCTGGAGGAGATAGCTGTAGTTTCTATTTATTTTAGAACACTAGCAGATTCCTCTTCTTGGGCTTCGCTAACCTCTTCTGGAAACTCCGTAAACTTTAACATTAAATCATCCTGTGGCCAGAGGTACCATAACTGAAGTAGTGCCTTTATGAACAGCAGCTCTCTTTGTTTTGGACTGCCTTCCTTGTAATTTAATTTCACATTCCTAGTTATTTTCTTGGAAGAGAAAATGACTAATCAATCCATATACAACCTCTTTATGACACTTCTGATCATCTGGAAGTCTGTCATACGCTCTTCACTCATTTCCTTTTTGCTCTAAAGTGTCCTAACTAACTTAGTTACTTTTGATACAGAAATTGGTCCTGTTTGGTTGTCCTTGTGGTATTTTCAGAATGTTTTCATCTTTACTATAATCTGAGACAGATAGCCCAGCACTATGTATATTATTCAAGATGAGGGAGAATTATGTGTTTATAGAGTGACATAATGATATTCTTTATTTTGTCCTATCTTTCCCTGTAGTTCCTGGCCTTCACTTTGCCTCATAAACCTCTCTTGAGCTCTGAGTTACATTTTCACTTTCATTCCTTAATGGGAGTCACCAGCTCAAAATGCACGATTGTGTGAGAAGATAAAGCTAGTTTTTTTCCACCTTAACTACACATTTTTGTCCAATTATGCTATGTTTTCTGCTATTTTATTGGCTATTTACTTCGTTTTATAAATCCTCATGCAATTCTTTGTGTTTCACCTGCAGCTTTTATTTACTCAGAATAAGACAGGAACCTCAGAGAAATCTTTCTTCACTGCTCAATTGTTTTGCAGACTGTTTATGAATGTGTTGCGCAACACAGATCCCAGGACATATCCCTGTTGAGCTCCATTCAAGACTTTCTTCCACTGTAAGGACTAAGCATTTGTGCCTGCCATTCTGTTTCTTGCTTTATGTTTTCCTTTTTCTTTTTAATTTTATTTTTTAAAAATTATTTAATTTTCTTTCTTTTTTTCTAATTGCTTATTCATCCAAGGTCCTTCCATTTTATTCCATGGAATTTACCTTCCTCAGCAGACTTTCAGAGGACTTTGTCAAAGTCAACAAAGCATCTGAAGAACCCCAGTGAGTTTGTAAAGTAGGCTTTCTTTTCACAAGTGCTGTGTTATCTATTTCCCCAGTGCATCATAGTTACTATCCGTATGACCACTAGTTCTAACATTCAGTGAAGTTTCTTCTAACTTATTTACTAAATACATCCAGAATTTGGCAAAAATAATGAATATTACAAATGGGGCCGATTTCCATCAGGGCTCAAGAGCAAAGGAGAAGTTACACAACTTAAATATTATTACTTCTCATCTGTCAGAAGTATAGACTCCTCAAAAGGCATAAGAAAGCATAGCAATAAATGTAGTCCATTCTTAAAAAACAGGGTAGAAGTCATTTAGTACCCCTTGTTCACACATTCTTTCACTAGTGGAAGGAAGCACCCATTGCACTGAATTCTAAATAAAAAGTTAAGAAATTATGATGAACTACTTGATATAACAAGCATTGAAGGCAACTCACATGGCCTTAGAAAGATACAAAAGTCAGCAAAAAATCCTCTGTGCTACAGCAGTGTCCACGTAATACGAGGTGTCACTGAGATACAGGAGAAGACGTAGTTTATACTTACAGGCTTACAGTTACTGAGAAAACGTCCATGAAAAAAAAAATGTTCCAGATGCTATCAAGACTCCTCAGTCTCTGTTTAGGTCCAGACTGCTGACACATCTTAGCTTTTTGGCTAAAATGGTTAAATGAATTAATGTCTTTTATGGGCTTTGAGTTATTCTAGGTTGAGGGCTATGAATTTCTCTTGCATGCCACCCTAGCCCTGTGGGTCATGCTGCTGGAATATGCAGGCTGTATAATTCCTCTCTTTTTAAATAGAAGTTAGACAGCCTCAAGGGAGGTTTTGGGAGGATGATTGTAGCTTCAGGCTTCATGAAATCTTTCAAATATCTTCCTGCAAACCTTAGGTTTCATCATCAGCCTATTGGAAACAGTGAGTTTGTCCCCACTAAGTGGAAACAGCATTACACTTCGTGTTTCTACATGCCCACTTCAAAGAAACATTACCTTACATAAAAACAATCACCACATATAGCTCATTTCTTTATATGAAATACTTGGTCACCTTTATGTCTTGAATTTTATGGCTGTGTTATTTTATAAAATTCAGATGCATCTTTTTTCCTACATAAATTTGTTTTCTGCCTATAATGAATCAACTTCTTTGAAGTGTTTTGTTTTTACGAGTTGAGTTTTTTATAATTTTATGAGATTATTTCATAGAAGTTCATGTGATTTTCAAGGAACAAAAGAGACAGAAAGGGAGAGCAAGAAAAATGTAAACATTTGGGGAACCTGAAACCTTACTGATGAATTTCTTTGCTTTTTTTTTTGGCAAGCCACTTGCAAGGGCAGACTATGAGATAAGAAAAATGCTACCTGAGATTTGTTTTCCTTTCACAGTTCTTTCCTATGGTTATTTTTTACAGCAAGGCATGATCCAGCTCATAGAGAATGATGGGATTGTCTGTATATCATGACTAATCTGTAGCTATTGACATTTTCTGAAACTTGCATAATTTTAAGTATGCTGTGACTATATAGTGGAAAAAAAATCCCAAAAGTATTTTACATCATCTAAATTTCTGTAATTATCATATATAAGAACAACGGAGATATTATAAACAAGATTATTCCATATAAGAATATGATTTTTCTACTTTTTTTCATTTCACAAGATATTGTGAACATGTATATATGCATTATTTTATAGCAGTGTATTTTGCCACTGAGTAATGGGACTTGTTTCACCTAATCTGGAAAAAGTAGCTTTCAGTTCAACTTAAAGTTTTGATGAAACACTTGTGATCTGAAAATAATACTGAAACTTTACTTAACCAGAACGACTTCCTTCTTGTTGTGTGATGTCTTCTGGGCAAAACCAGACTTACGTTTAAGTACAAAGATCCTGCTTGAAGTGAAGTCACACTAAATCTCATACTATTTAGTGAACTACATCTAATTAAATACAGCACAAAAAAGTACAACTTCATAGCAGTCTTTCTATGTGGAACTTTATATGCAGTGCCCTAATGATAAAATCTTCTTTCTTTCCACTTGAGCTGATTGGTTCCATCAGTAAATACACTAAGAGTAGATAAATTTTCTCCAGATACTCTACATTCCTACTATGTTTAATCACTTACTATGGCTCATGTGCTGGTAGTAGAATAGCTCAGGTATTTCCTGCACTTCTCAGCTAAATCTTGGTCTTTCTGTCAGGTGAGTGGCTCCGCTAGCACTTCACAGTTTCATATGAAAAAGAAAATGAGCGCTACTGCCTCCTCTCCCATTGGCAGTGTTTTTAAAGGACAAAGAATCACTTTTTCTTTTGATATACTGCAGCATGTTGCAAATAAAACAGCCTTATAATGAAAAGTGTTGATGCAATCAAAGATCTGCCAGCTGAGTTCTGCTCTGAAATTGTAGTTTGTTAAGTTGTTATTGACAGGTTTTATGCTAGATAGTGTATAGTCCATCCTGTTATGGCCAGTGTAAAACCAGTGGAATCGTAGTTCTCTCCATTCAGATCCATAAAGGGAGAGAATTTAGGATGCACAGTTGTCTCTATATGTATCCATTGACAAGGAAGGCTTCTGAATGAATGCTGGGGTTTATACTCTGTCCTTTGTGCTGGAGACTTCCTTTTATACAACATAATATAAACATAGATATATAATCTGGGACTTATTTATTTAGATTTCCAGCTAACTTAAGGTTAGTCTTGTGACACCTCTGTCCTTTTTTGGTTCTAGTCATTAGCTAACCTTATTCTCTTAATTTCAAAATGTCAGAATGAATTGTTGTTGTTTGTTAAGTCACCCAAACATATCCCACAAATTCGTTTGGAAAGGAGAACCGGCTCATTTGCAAAGTGAAAACTTTGCAAACAAACTAAGTGTAGGGCAACTAATAATGTTCTAAATGTCACTCTGGAGAAAGATGAAGTAAAGAAAATTACAATAACATATTAAGATGCCCCTTATCACTTTGTACCAAATGCTACTTGCAATCTTTTCCTCCAATACCCCCATGATCTTGGAGAAAGTAGCAAAATCTCATATGTGGGCCTAATTTGAACAGCATATTTCAAGTTTTGAAGAGACCGTAATTATTATAGTATATATTCAAATCTATGGTTGTATGATATATCATACGTGCTGTCAAAAAAAAATGCAGTTGTGAGAAAGAAACAAAATCTAACTCTATCTGAACAAGCAATGTTTGTGCTGAAATTAGAAGACAAGTGTTTTACTTAGCACTTGGTGTTCACTGCTGCAATGGAAAACATGAGTAAAACTTCTAAGAAGAACCAGCACTGAAAACATAAAGGGTGACAAAGAGGAGCAGAAAGAATGTTTCTTAACTGAGCCTGAGAAAGAGAACCATGACAGATGGTCTTGCTTTCAACTGTGATTATGAGAATGCCTCCTTGCAAAAGTCCATGACAGTATCAGGTGACTATATCAGAATGAATAATATATCTGGCTGACATTATAGGCAGTTGTTTTAGTTTAGAGCTTTGATAAAATTCCAACAAAAAAATTAATTTACTTGTAGGTGTTTACTTATTTATTTATGATCTACCTATTCATTTCTTTATTACAGCTGAGGGATTCAATTGATGACAATGAATTTATTGTCTGAGTTTGATTTATGGACTATGGAAACAGCAAGGAAGGATTCAGCTTTGATCTCTTGTAGGTAGTTGAAAGTTTAACAAATGTCCCTTTATCAGAAGTAATTTATTTCTATTCTCTGAAATAGACATGCCTTTGAAGATGCAGACACTAAGTGTTTTTTAGGGTGCTTCAGTTTTCCACTGAAAATTGATGCTGCTCCTGGAAATAGTGTTGTTGTGTTTTTCTCTTCCCAGTTAAATTCTGAAGTTTAATTTCATTCTTCTGTAGTAATCTCTGTTACTGTTGTAATTTTTCTGTTTGCTCTTGGTGCTATGGTAAAATGACAAGAGAGATCATTCTGGATTGACTACTATACTAGATAAGAAGTTGTCCTCCAATGTCTGGCAGAAAACTGTGCCAGGTCCTGGAAATGACAAATAAGGGAACACCCCTAAATGTTATAGGTTGTTTTATGTAGGAGGTGAGAGCAGGTGATGGCAATGGTCCTAGCTGTAACTTGTTCTGTTCATAAATGTATCTCAAAACACCCCTAGGAAACATAGAACAACATTGCTCTGACTTAGGAGTGTGCAAAAAAATCTACCCTTTTCAATCTGAGGATCTTTTGTTAAAAATCAGAATTGAATTTAAATGCCAGATTGCTTGGGCCACACAGAGATGACCTGAATTACTTCATATGCATCATAAGAGCTCAGTCCAGCTAGCCAGGAACAACGTGTTGGGCCAGGATGCAAAGAGTTATTAAGTTAATTTTCTTATTAACAGTTGAGTAGTTAACATTATTGAGGACAATGAGCCTATTCAAATGAACTCAAAACTCATGTTTTGAGTGAATAGCTCTTGATTGATTTAGATGACTATCAATCTAGACATAATGCTCAAGAAATGAAAGACTTTTAATAACATATTTTTCTGTAAAGGAAAACCTGAAAATTAATACAATGTACTTTGTATATATTAATATCTAAAGTTCTGTTTTAAACTGTTACTTTCAACTTGAAATGTTCTATTTGTTTTAAAACTACAGCAAAGTTTTACAGCCAAGTTATGAATCAGTGAAGAAACCAGACAGATCTATCCTAGCTGCAGTCTTCACTGCGGTATGAATGGCATCACAACCACTATTCATCAAAATGTCTACTAAAGGTGAAAAGCAAGGGCCACTTTAAGAGTGAATTTAAGTTTGATCCACAATGAAGTAATAAAAAATCACAGAATCACAGAATTTTTTAATAAAAAATGATACTAGAAAATAATTTTTGAAGTTTTCCTTTGCATTTTACATGGCACAAGACTGATCCTTTTGTTTATTTAAAAAATGGAAAAAATATGCCCTATTTGATGCAGATTCCTGTTCAGAAGGAATATTTTAAAAGTAATGACTAACTTAACAGTGTGAGTGCAGTTCCCTTGGACTCAGTGGTACTATATATGCATTGCTTCTTATATATGCCTACATATCTCCCAGTGTTTCCTCCAAATACAGGAATCAAGGTATGGTTTTTTTCAGAGTCACCCAGAACCAGAACAACCTGCGTGGTTGAGTCTTCCCATCTTCCTGCCTCTCTTTAGGCCTGACCGTTGTAAACATTTAACCTTGTTGCTTCATATTTCTAGCCATTGGCCTGATAAAGAGCCAAAACCTAATGTCCTTTCAGGGCTAGATGCCCATTTGCTTATGTTCTGATGCCACCTCCTCAAATTTATAAGGAGTCCAAAATCCTTCACAGTGTGTAAATGCAAATACTTATTTTTCTTTAAGTATTACTGGTTAACAGTTCTTACATCATGCTGTTTCAGAGAAAAACCCAAGATTTCAGTAATCTGAGAGCAAGCTGTAAAATATGAATTTGCCCTCTGCTGCTCATGCTTAATTTTTCCTTTTTTTTTGGTAGCATAATCTATGTTGGAAGTTCTATATTTTATAAGCAAAGGAAAAATGACATTTTACACTGGGTATATTTGTTGAAGTGGACATTTCTCTGCTGCACTTGGGCTATTGTTTCCAGTATTTTTAAGAGGAATTTGGAGACATTAGCCTTTGATTCCAGAACTAAACCTCCATTAACTTTAAATGTTCAAGATCCTAGTGAGAAACTGGGTTTGATGCATTGTTAAGGATATGCATAGTATAATGACAGAAGCAGGAGGCTACATAAACTCTTTTTGGTTTTCCTTACATAACAGTAAGCAGTGTATTTTACTGTGGATGTGAAAACACTGCCTTTAAGACAAGATTTTTTAAATATTCATACTAGTAGCTTAGACTTTAAAGTGCTCAAGGTGAGTGAAAGCATTGTGTAGTGTATAAGTTAGCCAAGTGACCTTTGCAAATAAACTGTATTCAGCTTAGGAAAAGCTTTAGTAGTTGTCAGCTGAACATTTCAATTAGAGGGTTCAGTTCTGTCAATCCTTTCTGCTCTGTTCAGCAATCTAATCCTCCTGTGTGCTTCAGTCTTTTGGTGAGGTCTGCATGGACTGCTCCACATGACTTTGAAAGGCTCTTTGAAGGATCACAGTTTTGGAAATTTCATGCAGAGGTTTCTTTTGGAGAATATTGTTATTTAAAATAGCAGATTGTTCTTCATTTGCTGCTTGTCATGCACACCAAAATACTACTGTGTTCTCCAAAATTCAGTAAATAGAAGATTATGTTACTTCAATAATAATAATAATATATGCTATGTTGAATCTCATGGGCATAATCCAGCACCCAGCTGCATAATGGTGATATTTAATTAATATAAAATATTCTTTTCTGCATGCTGCTGTATGATTAACAGTCCCCACTGAGACATGTACCATAGGTACAATTGAAATGGATGAGCTTAATGAACAAGGATATTTGCATTTCATTACTATGTTGTATAATTTCACTCATAAAATTTTATGGAATTAATTTAGCATTATTTTCTGCCAATGATCATAGTAATAAACTTTGAACTCACTATGAGAAAAGTTGATCCAAAACGTAAGAAAAAAAACCCACTCAACTTCTTGTTCAATTCACAAAATCTCCAGATTTTGTGTGAAACTGCTTTTTGCATTTAAATTCTTTCAGGGGACTTCACTGATCAAGCCCTAACACTGCAGCTGAAGTGAAAGGCATGATTATTGCCAACCCCATTCTCTCATCTCTCTGATCTCTCATGAACTTCTAGAAAGAAATAAGGGGAATTTAATACTCCAACCAACCATTAGGTTGATGGAAAACCTCCCTGGAAGAGTAATTATTGCTTGCATAGAAAATGATTCAGATGTGTTGGATACAAATGCAGAGTAAGTATAATTTTCAGTTCTGTTGTTTGCAGTTATGGTGGTGATATGCTGAGCTGCAGGACATAAACTCTTGTTCCAAAAGCTGCCATTATGGACAAGATCAGAAATGAAGAGGAAAGGTCCTGGAGCAAATCAGCTGTGCCTCCAGAATAGCCTCAAACAGCTAGGCTCTGCAGAGAGGTGCATACACTTTGTAGCAAACATAGAAAAGAAATTATAGCAGTAAAATGACTCCTCAAATTTTGATCTCCTTCTCCTGTATGAAAGTGTATGAAGTTTCATTTTATCTTTTGGTAAAATCAATACATCCATCTTGACAGGAGATTTTCTTTAGAGAAACTCATTCTTTACTAGCAGCTTCCACAAAGTGTCACTGACAGAAAGTGCTGTAGTGAGACAACGATGGCACTCAGGGCTCACCTCCCCATATAGCCTCTTCCAGGTCTGTGTCAGCTGCTCAGCCAGCTACCTGCACCTCTGCTTTCTGGACAGTGGGTGAGGCACACAGCGAGCCTCAGTAACATGCTTACATGTGGCATCCCTTGAAAGGATGTGCTGACTTTGCTGCAGCTTTACTTAAAGGCTTCAAGAAAGTAGACTCGTGGGTCTCCCATCCAACAAAGATCTTTCCAGGCCTGGCTGTATGACTGTAGACATTTGGGAGAGGACAAAGAGAGCAGAGTCAACAGGGCCATACAATTCTATGGGGAGAAGAGTACTGCTTGTTCACTTCAACTGGCAGCTTATTTTCTAGTAGGAACAAGGAAGAAGACATGGGTTATTCACCCCAACATTTCCCACTGCTCCTGAAGACAATATTTTTGCCTTACTGGAAAAGATTCCTTCATGGTGCTGCTCTGTAAGTGCCATGGTACACTCAGGATATGTCTGCACTGCAGAGGAAAGATGAATAAAACTGTTACATTCTCTGGGGCATATGTATGTGGTGCACCCAACTTCTGTCCTGTTCTCAGGCCAAAATGCCTAATTAAAGCATGTTAAAGTGTACCAATGGTGGTTGACTTGTCTGTGAGAAATAACCTATCCATAATTCTCCATCCAACAACAATCTGCAGTGCAATACCATTGTCTGTTCTAACTCCATCTGAGCTAACTTTTATGGAGGTAATGTGAACATACATAACTCAAACTCATTCTGTAGTGACAATTTATTATTAGACAGTGGCAGAAGAGCTCCTGAGAAATGTAAGATTTCTTTATATGAATAAGAGGAGGCAGAATTTTGCAGTGTTTAAGGCCAAAAGCAGAATTATATATATATTTTTTTTTTCTGAGTTCTGGGCACTAAGTCTTAAATAGTGCTCCATATCCTCTGAAAGAAGTACAGCATAGATATATTTCAGACAGTGATCTTAATGTAAGATTGCACCTCATGGTAGGAGAAAGAAGCCAGAGAGGCTTTTAGGCTCGTTGCTTCCAAGGGGAAGAGCAACTATTATGATAATTTTAGCAGATATAGACGACTGAAAGCACTAAGACAGCAGTACATTTCAGAGAGGTACTAAAACTTGCAAAATTTTCTGTCTGCCTTCAGCTGTCAGGAAGGTATAACAGCACTTACATGAACTCCCATTTTAACATGAAATTTGATTGACAAAGAAGTTTGTTGTACTTAGCTTTAGTGTCATATCTGTGTATAACAAGGCTTTTGACTGACTCTGTTATGCTGGTAGCATTACACTGTATCACAGAGGAGTGCTTAAAAGATTACAAAGATCTGAGGATCATTTAGGGGATACAAAATCCTCTTGCATTTTGAAAGTTTCCTCCTAAAAGAAGAAAGTGGAAGGTTAATTTGTCGGCTTGATAAAGTTTAAGTCCTTGGTTTGATCTGTGTCTTGAAAGATAACAATGCAGAAGACAGTGCTTGGAAGTGCTAAATCTAAAGGAAGTTTTCAGAGTAATCTCTGAGAATTTATTGCTACTGTGGATATCTTAGAGTCACATAGCCTTATAGAAGTTTAAAAATTTTAAAAATTTATTCCCATCTTAGCCTTTCTAAATGTTATACATTGAGAAGCAACTGTAGAGCAGGTGTCCTCCTTCCTGAGCTGTAACATGGCCAGTACCACAAAACAAAAAAATTTGAAACATTACATGCTCCAGGATACATGCCTGGTGAGGGTGATCTGCCTCAGCAGTTTTGTGTCCCAACAGGATTCCTTTCCTCAAATACCAGAAGAGAGCCAAGTAATTTCTTCCAGAAAGTCCTGATCTTTCTGGATAACATTTGGTCTGGCTTCCTCTCCCGTGAGAAGTCAGATGTGATTGTCTCCTGCATTGCTGGCCTTCACATTGTCTTTTCAGAATGTGCTCATTTCCTTGTGTAATCTGAATAAAAAGTTTGCTAATAGTGTTTGCCACTGTTTTTTAGGTTTTGTCTCTTTTGGCTCATGAAAATGTCTATGAAAAATCCCAGTTAAATTAAGAAAGAGTTTAATTTCTTGGATTAAAACTAGTTTAACCCCCCCACCTTGTTAGCTTGTTCATTTGATTTTTCTTTGTAATTATGGCTTCTTAATTGAGATATATATTCTAGTTTACTAAGTTGGAATGATGGAGAAAGAGGGAATATGTACAGTTTGAGATAACAAAAAGCCAGCTACCTACACTTTATTTCACCTTTCTTGATTTCTCTGAATGTTACTAAAATTCAAGTCCTGGATTTCTAGGTTTTGTAAGTTATTGCGGTAAGAAGATGTTTTAGTAAACTATGGTCTTCATTTAAGCTTTGCAAAATGTGCAGGAAATGTAGCTGAACTATTCAGATGTTTCTTCCCAGCAAGCTGATACAGAAATAACATGGACTAAAGTTTTAGTACTAATCCTAAACAGAGGAAGCATGGATTCCTTTAATGATTTCATCACAGCAAAATGGCGCAGTCTTGCAAAAATCACCTCCCTACCTCAATTTCACCCTCTGGAAAACAGATTTTGCTACCCTTTTCTCTGAAAACAGTAGATGAAAATGCTTATTATTTTTATTGTATTGGCAATAACAGACAGAGACAGTGTTCCTAGTCTGTTAGTGCTAAATCTGAGGCACAACAGATAAAAGAGGTGTTAGAACAAGACACCTTTCTTATATTATCTTGACATTCTCTGCAGGAGAAATACAAATAATGTTGGAAAAACAAGTTCCATTCTGGTCTTCAATTTTAATAAGTGCAGTAAAAGGCATTTCTAAAATGTAATGAAACAACATTTTTGTTCCCATTGTGACTATAAAAATGATAGGGTTTTTGTTGTTTTTTTTTTTTTCTATTTGAAGCAGAACACTTCCTTTACCAAGAGCCGTGAATACAGGTAACACTCAGAGTTACAGCAGTTTCCTGAGGTTTCCTGACCAACTTCCTGCCTATTTAGTGCCCCCTAAACATGGGATATCCTGAAAGGGTGTCTCACAGATTTGGGGAGAAATCATCTTAGCACCATTATACTCATTATAAAGAATACTGAGAAGTTAATGGTAAGGATGAGTTTTGAAAAAACAAGAATATCCATATAAAGGCTAAGATCAAACAGTCTGGTGGGGAGTGGTGCTTGGACAGTGGTTGTAAGCACATTAAGAACAAGATGAGGAAATGTGGTAAGCCAAAGCAAAGACAAGGATGAGGTGGATAAGACCTGAAGAAGGCTGTGAAGAGAAGGCTGAGATTGAGTAGATGAAGACTGGAATACATTGGAAGCATTAGGAGAAAGTTAGATAGCTCAGAGAGAAAATAACGGATGCTAAATGCCTAAAAGTAAGTCTTCTGCAATGTTAAGTCATGCCTCTTAAGCCAAATTTTACCCTCCAAAATGATCATACTCCTATGTTTCTCAGGTCCAAAGCCCACAGGAACCAGTTACAATATGCACATGGGAGAACAGGAGGCTTGTTTCTAGCTACTAGTTGTGTTTGGAAGGTAGGGAGGCTCTACAAAGGGATCTGAACAGACTGGACTCCTGGGCTGAGTCTAACGGCATGAGGTTTAACATGGTCAAATGCCGGGTCCTGCACTTGGGGCACAACAACCCTATGCAGAGCTACAGACTGGGAGAACTCTGTCTGGAGAGCTGCCAGGAGGAGAGGGATCTGGGGGTGTTGGTCGACAGCCGACTGAACATGAGCCAGCAGTGTGTCCAGGTGGCCAAGAAGGCCAA
>WAAB01015792.1:0-10821 GCA_013389865.1 Piaya cayana
TTTTTTTCAGGATTATCATAAACCTCACTTTGAAAATCTATTTCCAATATTTTTCTCTATCGTGGTATCATTGTCTGACTGCTAAATCCAAGTTACCATGAAAAAAAAAAATCTGTCTTTTATTTTTCTTCATAGGTGCTTAGCTGTACAAACTTCAGGTACATTCCTTACAGGAACTACAACATGTGATGCTACAGATCAAGTGAAAAACTGTAACAGAGACTGACCAGGAACAAAGTCCAATAGTATCATCTTACGAGTTTGGTAGTACATTTACATAACATTACAACCAGAAGAGGTAGGTNCTGTATTTGAAAGTACTTCTTGTTTGTTATAGAACATGCTACTGAATGTGGAATCATCTGTTTATGAAATCAAGTATACATCTATTTTATGCTTGTATGTCATAAGACAAAACTGTTCTTATATTTCTCCATCTAACCTTTCTGGCACTGTTCCCCAGCTTGCTTTCTCCTTCTCCTCACATTCTCTCACCTTAAGCTTTTATAACTTCAGTTTTCAGGTCTGTGTACTCTGACTGGTTATAGCCATCCTCTTCTCCACCTTTTACCTCCCTGTTTGATTATAAATCTGAGAACTGGTCTCCAACACATCAGACAGTCTGAGCACTTTCTTTTGCAAGACATCTCCATTGCTTACCTCCCCACTGGGTTCTTTCTTTGGAGGGGAAGGACAGTACCAGGCAAGTCGACTTAATTCAGCAGAGAAGATAGCAAAAAAAGGAGTCGGTAGAAATCAGTGGACTGGAAGTCAAGAAATAGCCTTTGAAAAATGCCATCAAATTGTGTATTAGAATAGCCCTTAGTTCAGTTGTCTGGTAAATTTAGTGTCTCATAGTATTTAAAAACCAGATAAAGACAAAGTCAATTATGGTCTGAACAACAAGCTTTCTGAACTGTAGCTACAGGAGTTTGA
This sequence comes from Piaya cayana, assembly GCA_013389865.1. NCBI lineage: Eukaryota > Metazoa > Chordata > Aves > Cuculiformes > Coccyzidae > Piaya > Piaya cayana. Next base: position 937 of record WAAB01015792.1, read on the forward strand.
GCAATTAGTGGTTGAAACCAAGCTGTGGAGCAAAATAAGATCAACTGGTTTATTTGCTTACTTGAAAGCACATATAAGATGGGCAATTATAAAACGTATCTTATTTTCCAAAGAGTTTTGGTCTTACTCTTGTAAAGTTTCTTTTGTAGAAGCCTATATTGAAACATTTCTTGAGAAAAAAAGGATAATTAAAGGAAGCGTGTTAACTCTGAAATGTCACTTTAGGAACTAGATTATCAGAGCCTGCTTATCAAGGTATCTTTTGTAATTATGGTTTATGATAACAGTTTTAAATTGAAGCACGTGGTTGATTGAAAAGAGCTGATTCAATTTATAAATGCAGACAGATGGAAAAAAAACCAGTTTATTTAGGGTTCTAAATGTATTTTATTCAAACTTAACTAGGAGAATATGTAAAGCAAATGTAAGGAAAACAGTTTCCAACTTACTGTAAAAAGTAAAATCAGTAGTTTATAAGATCTGTCTTTAAAGCAAGGAATGGACAATTTGAAAGCACCGTTCATTATTCAGTACACATGTTTCTATACGTATCACATAAATTCTCTGAAATAAGACTCAGAAAGATCTGTTCATTTTCAACTGCTTGAGTAGCAGAAAAAAAGGTTAAATTAAAGCACTGTACATGACATGGGCAGGAATGACTTCTTTACAGTTTAATATTGAACTGCTAGACAAATATTAATCCTCATGGTAAAAATCAGCCCGGTGGATTATTTCCCAGCAAGTAGCAAAAATCTTGCAGAGAAAAGATCCTCTTAAATACTAGTAAATTACATTGTTTATGGGATGATTGCCTGCTTCACTGACATAAGAGTCTTTGAAAGGAGAGAGCACATAAACAGTCTGAGCTAGCAAATCAGGCTGTATGTGCAGAATATGCAAAAAAAATTATCTCTTTTGTGATGGGAAGAAGGATATATTTCATATTTACTAACTTGCAAATTACATCCAGTCCTTGCCATGACTCTTGTAATAGATTTAACCTCCATCATCATATCTTTGACCAGAAGGAGATCTATGCATGCTAATAGAAATAAAGCAGATGCTGGCTAGAAACAGATTATGCTCTAGAAGGAACATCAAGTTAGAATGCATCATACTCTCAATTTCTTTCCTATTTCACTATAGCACATACAGAGGAATACTATTAAACCAGGCTTAATTCCTTAAATTCCCATGGGAGTGGGAATTACACTGTGCTTGAGCCAAATTCTTTGATTGTTGAAGGGTTTTTTTAGTAGCAGACATTTTATTTTATTTCAGTTCAAACAACATCACAAATAAAAAAAGGGAACCCAACACAGATATCCTAGTTATATGAAGAAAACTTCTCACTAAATTCATAAAGAAAAAGAAATCAATACTAAATGAAGCAAGTCTTGTTCCACTGTATGGTGGAGGGGAGGAGGGTTTTGGTTTTAGAAACCTTTGCTTTTTCTGTTAGCTGAATTTACTGCTGAATATCTTCAGCCATGGTGTGTTTATTTTCTGTGCTTTCGGTCAAATTGGTTTGCTTTAATATTCTATAGAAACAGTGTATTTAAAAGGCACGATCCTAATGAGGCCTAGTGTTGATGGCTAAATATAAAATTTAGCTGCATCTTGCATTTATTTTTTTTTTCCTAGGGGTTATTTAAGAATTTGTCTGACAGGCTTCATATTTAGTTAGCATCCCTGAAAGCTTCTGATGAATATGAGGGAAGATAATCTAAGCAGTTTGTTAGCATAAGATAAAAAACCTAGGCTATGCCTTAGAGTTTATAGACTAAACAAACTTAACTAGCAAAACTTATCAAAGGAAAGATTCCAATATGTACAAGGGAGGAAACTATCTCAATGGCCTTGACAGAGTTTTTGTCCCCTACACAGAGGACACAAATCTCTACAACGGAAGCAAGAGAGGACAGAGTTTTGATTTGGGTATTGGTGCAGTGTTCTGCAAACACTTCAAAGCACTTTTTAGGGGAGCTCTTACCAGTTTGATGCAGCAGTTATTGACATCTCAGGCTGCATCAGGAGCTGGATAAGCCTGAGCCTTCAGCCCAGGAGAGAGCTACTCCCTTTCATAAGCCTGCTGTAGGTGGCACAGAACATTAAATAGCAAAACAGATTCCCTAAAATAAAGAGATCTATGATATGAAATTAAGTTTTTGAAGGAGATTGAGAAATGGCAACTATCCTGAATTACCATAGTCAGACGTCACTGTTTAAACCATCCTTCCCTCTCTCCAGTTTGCCAAGTCACCTTTTTACTGGTTTGAGTCACTTCACCCTGACATTGCTACAAGTGAGGAGTGATCAAGCTGACGTTCATAATAAAACTGTAAAAAAAAAAAAGATGTAAAAAAAAGCATAGATTCTGGAAACAGTCAGCTTTTCCTCCCAGAGTTTATACTGAAACCATCCTTTCTATTGGTATGTGACCTCCTCTGAAGTAGAGTTTGTGATCTGGTTATGGTATTTTGGAACCAGAGGCAACCAAAAATCTGTGTCCAAAGAAACTGCTTTCTGTGTCATTTCTAAGTTGTTTCCTGTAGATCAATGCCCAACGATAGCCCTATTCTGCCATCACATCCTTCAGAATGAAATCTTCAATGATACGTATGTATAAGCTACAATAAAGAACAATTTTAATGCAAGATTATTTGTTACAACACAGGTTTCAATTTGTAAAAGTCAGGCTGCTAATATTTGCAGTGTAAACTGTTTACCTCTGGAATGCTACGAATGAAATATTACAGATTCATGGCTAGTTAACATTTTGGGAAACACCTTCTATATTTTCCAGTTTTGTTGTCAGCCTCCTTTTATTTTAGTAATTTATGACAATATTAGTGGTTTAAAATTCCTACCTTTTCTTCACCAGCAGATTCAGGTATTAGGATCCAGCTTTGCTGCATTTCATGGATGAAGTGGAATGCATTTCTTTCTAAAAAAAGTACAAAACCTCCCCAGGAGGTTCCACTGGAACAAACGAAATAAAACCCCACAACATTATTAAGGCTCTGTGCTTAATGGATCAAAATTCAGTTTAGGCAACAAGGTAGAGGGAAATAGCAATTATAGCAGGGTTGTTTTTTTTTAATATAGACTCCAATTAAAAAGAAAAAGAAATTATTGGCTTAATTTTTTATGTCCCTGTATTATTGGTGTTGATTTGATATTCTAACCTACTTCATATCTGTAGCAAGAATGAGTTTGTAGGAAAAGAACATTTGACAAAACAATTTTGTTTTAAAAAAAAAGATAAAATACTTAGTAAGATATTAAAAATATTTATGTTCAATTGAGAATAAAAATTCTAACCACTGCCTGCAGAACCCTTAAAAGCATTTTGGTTTTCAGAAATGTGCAGATTAAGAATTATTAACAGAAATTATTGAATATACATTTGGCAACAAATTGTAGTTAACTGGAAAGTACTATTAATTCACTACAGTCTTTAATAAGCATTTTTCTATCATAAGCAAAGGTTTAAAAATTAAAATTTAATAATTACAACAAAAATATTTAGATAGTACAGTACTTCTCACCCATCCTTCCTAAAGTATATAAAACAATGCTTTTTAACAGCTTCAATTTACCAAGCAACTTGCAAGATCTTGAATTTAATCCACTTGAGTCTAAAAAATGCCTACACAGATATGCTATCACACTTTTGATATATACTATATGGTTTATTATTGATCCACCAAATTGAATATAGTCATTTTACCAGCGAGCCAATATTATTGTTATTAATTATACGGAACACAACAGCATTAGACAAGCAAAGAGGAGGACACCAACTGTTTTTCCTTCCAAAATCACCTCTGATGCTACATTTTAAACACCAGCTCCTCTATCGTTTTTCAAATAGTGTCAAAAATAATACTTTTAGCATGAAAACAATTTGCTTGAATTGCAATCACAATAGTCACACTAACTGGCTTTACTGAAGTGCTTTTCATATAGAAAAAGGACATTTTACTTTATTTTCAGGTCGCCCATACAGATTTGATTAGGCACATATGCAATGGATAATAGACTTTCCTTCCAGCCACATAATTAATTTCCAAGAGCAAAATCCTCATTTTTTCCTTCTCTCTCCCCTACAGATGCCAGTATGGTGCTTCTAACCATTATCCCTCTGCCCTTGTAGAGGTCTTGGGAGCAGAGGGAAGGCAGCGGTCATACTCTGTCAGGTTCCAGCGTAGGTGGATCATTTAATCTCTCTTTGCAATTACATCTTCCTTTCTTCTTTCCTTTCTCTTGTCCACTTAAGCTTTGGATCAATGATTGTGTTTCGTGACTTACAAGACGCATGTTCCACAATGTGTCTGGACCTTCAAGTATATGAAAGGGAAGGAGCTACGACTTTCATTATTCCTCCCTGCTCACTTTCTCAAGGATGACTTATGATGCTTAGAGCTCTCCTCTGCCATTACGGACAGAGTTTTTCCTCCAGGGTAGTCTCACTGGGTGACTGCAGGGTCACAGCTGAGAAGAACAAAATAGATTTCAGCCTCAAGGGACAGAAAAGCTTTTTCTAAATAGCCCTCCAATACAGGGGGTCTTCACACATAGGCACAATGGCATTGGTTTGGCACTGCAATATTTCTGCTGTATCAAAGAAAAGGACTATTTCTACTAAATATTATACTAGCAAGTGCATTTCTTGTAGTTATGGTGGTAATTGTCATTTTACATGTCTTGGTTCACACCTCAAAGTAAATCTTATAATCTGGAAGTCTGTCTGTTACAGTAACACAGACTGATATTACTGAGCAGCGACATCTCTAAATGGAAAAAAAGTAAGTAAATAAATCACATGAGAACAGGTAATATAACCTGAAAGCATGATGTTTTTTATTTCAGCTAATAAAATCATAACAAGTGGATCAAAACCATTCAAAAAGTAGTTCTGAAAACTGCCCATATAAATTATAAGACAGAGAATGTGCTTCAATGCTACGAAGAACATTACCTACCAGAATGTACATGTTAGTAACAGTATCTGCAGAACATAGCCTATGTGCCTAGATCTACACTTTTTCACAAAAATGCACCGAGTCTAAGAAGACATTAAATTAGATTTAGGATCTAGAGGAAAGAATTTGGTAAATCACCTCATTTGACAAGATATTACTGGTTACTCCTTGCATCTACTACAGAAATTTTTACCTGAGTTTTCACAAACATTTTTCATTTGAGAGAAGACCAATAAAAATATTAAAAGGATAAAGAGATTACCTTTTTCTAAATTTTTTTCAAGAAGTTAGTTATATCTAGTGTTAAAATAAGTCTCCATGTCTAAGCCAAACTCTCTGAAGTACTGATATTTCTCCCCTTCTCTGCAAAAACAAAGCATCTTCAGCACTCCCTGTTCTCTACTTAGAGCAGTCCTATCATCAACCACCAAATCATCTCGTTGTCATATTTTAGAGAGCCTTAGCTGTTTAAGTCTCTCAACACAAGCCATTTTTAATAGTTATCAATAATTTCTATATTCTCACCAATTTTACTGTATTTGTGAAGACCTAAGTGATAAATCCATTGACTCAGCAATGCCAGATGAAAATCACCTTCTTATCCTACTTGCTACTATCCTTACCCAGCATCCAAAGATCAAGTTACTCTGTTCCACCATGGCATGTTGCACTGCAAGGTCCTGCAATATCCTAACAAACTGCTTTCCAAGAACATTATCTTTCAGTGTGACCTTATACTTGGGATTTATTTCTAGGTTATGACACTCAAACACTGCTCTCTAATTAGAGATTTACATATGAAAGCTGGAATCATGATTCAGCTCAATATTAAGATACCTGCTTTTAGATGCTGGCACACAAATGTGCACAACAACACTAGCAAGTTTACTCAACAACTACCACATTTACTGAGATATACAAGTCAGATTCTAAAAAAAAATTTAAAATGGAATTATTTTTTTTTAATCCAACTCTTCATTTCAATTGTTGCTCTTAGAAGTGCCTGAAGAAAACTGGAAACATTTCACTTAGCAAAACACTGGACATTTTATTTGACAAAATAAATTATTTGAAACTTGAAAAAAAGGAGGATTTCTAAATATATTTCAGGTTTATTATATCCATAGCAAATCTACTTTCTAACTGTGTGGAAGAAAACACTGTTGATTTCCTTGGCTTTGTTGCGTGTAATCAACTCTACCCCTGGAAACAGGAACTTCCAGCCAAATGATTCTTCATTCAACTTATTCATGGAAGACTGAGTTTTTCTAACACTTACTTTGTCTCTTTTCATGTTGCTATTTTAAGACACTTGTGGCTGTCCCAGATAGTTGCCAGCTGACAGAATTAGTGCCCTCAAGGGAAGATGAACAATCCCAGTTTTACAACCATTTTTGGCTGAAGCACCAGACCAGGGCACTGCTTTCTTTCAGAGACAAGACTTAGTTTTAAATCATTCACATGAATGCTGGCTTGGCTCCAGGATTTTCTTTTCTTCACCTTCTTTGACTTGTGAGAAAGAATGGATCGCCAAGAGGATCCCCTGAATATTCCTTTTGCAAGATCCCTGAAGTCATGTAATTAGATCCAGCATAATACTTTGATTCCTACAGATGGCAACTTGAGCTTACAAAGGGCCTGTGCACCATTTCATCTGCACTACGCTTAAAACAAATGTTCAGTACAACAGTAAATCAGATTCTTGCTGCAGACTTTTCAACTGGGCTCTCTTTAAAGGGAATAGATTTCTTTTCCTGCTTTTCCAAGAGAATGTTTACTTACTGTGTCTGGTCCACCTTACAGAAAGATCAGGGATAGTTGTCCAGAAGACTCAGCAGTGGTTTGGGATGTGTCAGAGGTCTGAGGGGTTTTATTATTATGCATATATTATGCATTCAAAATACAAACAGTGCAAAATTTGCTGTCTCACATAGCATTTATTGTAAAGTAAAGCTGACCTTTTATTAAAGAGCAATGTGCTTAGTAGCAATTAAAATCATGTTAAGCCTTGAAGCCCAGATTAATTCACTGAATCGTATTATGCTTTAAAAGGGACCATTCCCACCCTGAGTGTGTTGAGTATGTTGTCCCACCCTGCTCCCTCTGACCTCACTTACCAGCCAAGCACATTGACTGTTATTGTTAGTAAACACAAATAAGGAGTAAATGGCACATGTCCAGTGTGCATCTCTGACTGCATTTTTTTTTCCTCTTGCAAAAGAATCCTTGGGACTGATTTCCTTTCCCTGTGTCTCCTGCCTACCTTGAATTATTTCCTCATGGCACAGACAGCAGTAGATGACACATTTGTTCATAAAGCCAGTACAATCAGCCTTCAGGCTCTGCTGGGACCCCCGACCACAGACACACTCAGGTAATTAATAAATCCTTGCAAGCCTGTCTTACACAGTAGTACTAAAGAGTTGCTTTTTTGGTAGCACAAGGTCTTTATATGTAGCCTGTACTTCATTTTAAAAGAAGGAATCTGATTCTCTTAAATCTTTCTGAAGTGGTAAATTTAAACTGCTGACAGAAAAGTAATTTCTATATGTAGATTAAACGTAACTGTGTAAAGTTCAACTCCATTTCCCAGTTCCATTTTCCACAACGTAAGCATTCCTGCAGATCTACATTTTGTTGCACAGATGGTCTCTCCAAAAAAACACAACAACAAAAACTACTCATTGTTATCTGTTTCTGATGCCAAGACATACAGAAGGTTTATATGCCACCATGGAAAGGTAAGATGGAAGTAAAGCTATTTCTCAGGTAATAAAATCATCTTTTATTTCATCTTCTCTTTCACAAGGGTAGCTGTTACCCTGAATCTCACTAGGTGTCCAATGTACAATAAAAAGGAACTTTCTTTCCAGAGCATCAGCACTTCTAACTAGTTTGTTAAACTAAGCATGTTTCTCATGACCATTCCTGACTTCCCTGAAAACCTGTCCAAATTCATGTAAATCATGGCCACAGCAATCTGATAAGAAATGTAACTGCTAGATGTGTATTTAGAAGAGCCAAGGAAGGTTATTCCCCTGCATGAGACAGAGCCCTGTGCCCAAGAACTGGAAGGCTCTAGTCTCTGATATTAAAAACTCTGGTTTTAAAAGCACTCCTGTCAAGACAACACATACTTATATATATCTAATAGTCATCCAAGTCTGAAATGAAGATAAGTATCTCCTGCTTAATGCAGCATTCCTATCTATTGGGACAGACAAGTCGTTCCAGTGAGTCTGGGGAGTTTTAGTGAACGTGAACAAAGGTGTTACAACCAAGACTAGGAAGAAAGTTGAGAGAATGCTTTCTGTAGCACCATAGCTGTCATGGAAATCTCGTTTCTTCCAGAACATTTCCTATGCGATTATCCTTTTCTTCAATATTTGCACCCGTACTGGAAGCTTTTGAAACTGCTCACTGCCTAAGAGGTGCAAATCCAAACCAGCTGTTGTGCTGAATTGCCCAGATGATGGGAGAGAAATCTGGAGAGTCTCAATTCAAGGTGACAGCTATGGCCAGCTGAAGTCACTGTCTTCTTACCCCAAGCTGTGCATACATTACTACCTACTTCTTAACATGCTATTCAGCATTTTGTTCCTATTTCACCAAACCAATTAAAACAATTAACTTGTAACTGCTTTTGTTCTTCTCACATCATACAGATGGTCCTACAACTGTTTCACAATGCTCAGTGAGTTTCTGAGATTTTTTTTTGTTTGACAGTTCTGCAAGAGTCTGCATGTGACAAGATCCATCGACTGGCCATGAAATCTCTCCATATTGTGTGAAGCATGAGCATTGCATACAGACCATCACTGCCTCCTTTGCAGGTAAGTCCAATGCTCTGCACACACAGCAGGTGGCACTTACAGCAGTATAATTTAAAAAAAAAAATAGCCAACGAAAACTTTGTAGTACAGGTTAGCTCAGAGCGCAGGCAGAAGTGCAGTGACATCAAATAGTCAAAGATCCCAGAAGACACCAGTGGCCAATTTTAGCTGCTTTCATCTCTAAATGTCAGGACCAATGTCCACATTTTTCAATACTTCCACTCACCTATGTTTTGAAAAATAAGAAAAAATGCGTAGAAGTATGCTCATACAAACCAGTCATATGACTATCTCAGTGGCTACTTTGTCAGCTTAAAATACTAGAGCTGTCATTTCCAGCAGAAGACCTGAATTCTGCAAGTGCTGTCGATAGGATCCCTTTCCATTTAACAATACAAACTTACCATTAAGAAGCCAAATGCTGAGCTGCAACTTATTTTCCAAATGAATTCTAATTGTTCCTCCCTGGATGAAGTCATTCATTCATTCACCACCACCAGCAGGCTGACATTGCAGGGGACAGCAGAGGAGAGGTTGGTGTTTATGGATGGTTGATTCAAACCCGTCTTCTCTGCCTTCTGTGGCCCTTTCCAGCCTGATGGCAGACAAAATCCATACCAAATTAAACAAATTAAAATCATGTTCTCCCTGCGATATCTACTGATCTGTTTATGGGGTTTGAGGATACCAAAAGGGAGAGTCCATAAATGTTCTCTTTTTTTCTTGCAAGTGCTGCACTTTTGAATTCTATATCACAGAATCACAGAATCACCTGGTTGGAAGAGACCCATCGGATCATCAGGTCCAACCATTCCCATCAAACACTAAACCATGTCCCTCAGGACCCCGTCCACCCGTAACTTAAACACCTCCAGGGAAGGTGAATCAACCACCTCCCTGGGCAGCCTATTCCAATGCCTAATGACCCTTTCTGTAAAATCTTCCTCCTAATCTCTAGCCTAAATATCCCTTGGCGGAGCTTGAGGCCATTCCCTCTTGTCCTGTCCCCTGTCACTTGGGAGAAGAGGACAGCTCCCTCCTCTCCACAACCTCCCTTCAGG